>JALPQI010005316.1:0-60059 GCA_025490895.1 Thaumatotibia leucotreta | reverse complement strand
TCGCAATCGTTAAGTTGTTTTGCATTTAGATGTTGCAAAAAGCGTTGGTTTACGTAAACGTTTTGAATTCTAAGTTGTTGATAACAGCTGATATTGATGGGTAAGCTCAGGTACTGTAATGTGTTAGGTATTAATAAACAATATGAATGACTTACAGCTTCAGCCAGTTTTAACCTTGGTCACGCACCAAGGTGTTTTTAAAACTTTTCCTTAAACTCCCTGAAATATTTTCAGCTTTTTATTTCTGGTTTGATGGGTATTGTATGTTGATTCTTGTTTGGCTGTCGACTGATCATGAAAATATAAAGATGTATGAAGAAGTACCGTAGAGGTACCTAGGTAAGAGTTATATTGAGGGGTAAGAGCTTTGGCGTCAACGACTGAAGAACTAAATTGCGGTCATAGATGTCGTCACCGGCGTCAGTCTGCGATCTAGCCAGGACTTAAACTGATCGGCTACCATTGCATTTTGCAATTCTTGGCAAGCTGCGCCATTCAGTCTTGCTGTGCCACATAAATCCTGGATACTTATTAATAATGGGATTAATCATGTGGTTAGGTAACTCCAGTGAGTAATGCTACCGATAGACAGAGGAAACTTGAATATTTAACGTATAATTTTTTCGTCGGTTGAAAAATAGGTCTGCAGCACTGGGGCAACGGCATGTTGAAAGGTCGGACACAAATAGATCAGATTAACGCCACATAATCAGCTAGCAAATCCTAGCATCTCCAATTTCTTCTCAATTTAGAATAATACCTATAAATATAATATAAAAGATACTCACTGTAATATAGGTTCACTTGGCACTGTCAATCACTGGTTCAAAACAACGTTTGTAAAAGGCGATCGCGCTCGCGGGTATTTTTAGGTCGGTAACACGACACCGGCGGACGAGAGAGGCAACGGGGCGTGGTGTCGGGGCGGCGGTCGGCGCACGAGTGCGGCTCGCCCGGCGCGGCGCGGCGCGGGCGCAGCCGCGGCCCGCAGGAGGCAGGACGATGCCCGCTGCGAGCACCCACAAAGCCTTTGATCCAGATGCAACCTCTAGGTATAACTACCCAGTCAAACAACTTGGGCACTAAAGCTACATTCGGGGTTCTATTTTTAGATGTGCTAAAGCTGTGGATATGCGTTTGATAGCCACGAAGATCTATGACGCTGATAACATCTTCCCGGTCCAATTTCTAATCCAAACACCACATGTTTCTTTATTAACCTTTTACATATAGATAGCACATTAAATTTCTCATGTTATACGAGTGTTTTTTTTATGTACGGGATTTGGGTTTTAACAGTGATAAGCATATAGGAAGTATTAAGTAGAAAAATTCACTACCTCCGACGAGATTTGAACTTACGGCCTTTGGATCATCTCCAATACTCCCACTACTCAAACCAACTGAGCTACGCAAGCTTATCGTTCAGCGTCGAATTCTCGTCTCCGTAAAAATGTGTGTAAGGTTGTTTTGATTGTAGTAGGCTATTCTAATAACGCAGATATGTGGGTGGTGTAGAAACTACTGAGCCGATTTCGATGAATGAAACGATCTACTCGTAGGTATTTACAGTTCAGGTGGATTTACACCAAACGAGCGAATACTCATTTTATCCCCACTCTACGAAATTCGTTCGCTACACAAAACAATTCGTCGACATTCGTTGATTTCGTAGAGTGGGAGATAGAATGAGAAAATTCGCTCGTTTGGTGTAAATCCACGTTTACATTTTTGCGCAAATGAAATGTTAGCGATCGGATTTTGGAAATCTACTTGTATCGCGTAACTTCAAAAATAATACTGCAAAGTATAATTTTATAATTCGACCTTAAGCCTAAAAAAACATTTTTTTTCTGTAATGGATTTATCCGAGTTTGAAGTTAGGCGACCGACTGCCGACACACTACTCCACAAGTGGTAGGTAAAATAAAATGAGCGTTTCTCAAGTACCTAGTTCGTACAGTCTACAAAAACGTAGTCTACCACTTTTCGACTTTATTACCACTGAATATTTTTGGGAAATAATTATGGTGGATTTTGCTTAGCGATTCATGTACCTTAAGGTGCATTCTGACCAAACGAGCATTCCCTATTCTAACCCCCTACTCTACGAAATTCGATCGTTACATAAAACGTGATTCGTTGATTTCGTAGAGTGGGGGATAGAATAGCGAATGCTCGTTTGGTCTGAATGCACCTTTACCCTTCCAATTTTTATTATGTGATCTAAACGTAACTACAAACGTTTTGAAAAATGCTCACGTAATGATTCTAAAAATAATTTTGTAGAATAGAACTAGGTGTACTAAACCAGGAAGCAGTAAAACGACCTTGATCTTGTGATCTTGATGCGCAGGCCTTGATTTGAGGCGAGAGTGATACTCGAATGGGCAATTAGGCATGCTCGATGAGTTATGTCAGATGTCTAGTCTTGTCTAGCTTTCTGTCCGGTTTTATTGGATATTGTAGACAGTATAGACTACGGAATTCCTACTAATAATATTGATGGCTAGTGTGAGCAACCAACCGTTTCCCTGGAGCTAAGGCCATCCCGAAATTCGCAATACTAGGACAAATCATCAGACTACCTCAGTCCACTGCTGGACATAGGCTTCTCACATTACCTATAGACGCATGAGAAGGTTTGGAACTCCGTTCTTTATTAAACGCCAGTGAAATCGCAAGTAAAAGCACATCTAATATCTAAAGGCCGAGTGTAGGTAATAACTTAATAAAAAACATCTCAATCGCGTTTACGTTTTCATCGTCATTTGTATGAAATTGACGATGAAAACGTAAACGCGATCCAGACGTTTTTTATAAGTTATTATTATTACCTACACTCGGCCTTCTATACTTACGTGTTCTATCAAAAACCGTCGCTCTAGAACTAGCAGAAAACAAACTATTACTAGAAAACTCACGTGCGCGCTAACTTTCAGGTTTCCAGCTCTGCTTTTCCGTTTTGAAACCCTGATCAGGAAACCTTGTGGCTGGCCTACGATCATAGTCAAAATTTTCGACCTCATAATAGCTTTCATTGAAGACAGGAGTCTTTTTATATAATATTTTTTTACTCGCGGTCTTTTAAATTTTAGGAAATTGTTGAATCCGACAGACGCAATCTCCTACGACCCGGTTTTTAGGGTTCCGTAGCCAAAATGGCAAAAACGGATCCCTTATAGATTCGTCATGTCCGTCTGTCCGTCTGTCCGTCTGTCACAGCCAATTTACTCGGAAACTATAAATGCTACAGTAACGAAATTTGGTAAGGATATGTGTTGTATGAACCGCTACAGGAATGTGATACTAAATTGTAAAAAAAACTATTGGGGTGGGGGCCCTCCATACATGTAACTGAGGGATAGAATTTTTTTTTTAGTTGTATATAAGCGTGTGGGATATTAATAGAAAGGTCTTTGAAAATGATAGGAAGGTTTATAACTCTCATTTTTATTTAAGCAAACCGTTTTCGAGATATCAGCTCTCAAAGTCTGAAAAATGTGCCCCCCCCCCTCTATTTTTGTAACTGTATTTTTTTAATAATACATTGATAATGGTACGGAACCCTTTGCGCGCGAGTCCGACTCGCACTTGACCGGTTTTTAAAGGTGCGTTTAATTAAACCAAAAGAGCATTCGCTGTTCTAGCGCCCGTTCTACGAAATCAGCCAATCACGTTTTGTGTACCGATCGAATTTCGTAGAGTGGGAGGTTAGAACAGCGAATGCTCTTTTAGTTTGAACGCACCTTAAGGAATCTTACTACTTACTTTGATATGTTCTGGACCTGGAGCGGCCAATGGTTGCAACTGAGTAGCTATGTAGATACTCCGTACTCGGATACTTAAGTGATTATTAACCCTTTTTGATTAAAAATTATAGGTACCTTATTTATCTACTTAAGACAGTTCTCTTAAAATCCTTTAGTGTTAAACTTTTTTCATATTTAGGCTGTAGCATTTCGTGATCACCCATGATTGGCCACAGTCCACTGGGACTGGAACCAACCCATTTCAAAAACCGATTCAGCACGAACTCGACAAAAACACAATATTTACAGAGCCATAACACCGTGTCATTTATTATACCTATTTCGCTTTCTTTTGTGATAAATTCAGTATTGCGGGTGAGTGACCTCTGCTTACCTACCACGAAGGCGCGAACCACGATCGAATGGTTTCCTCCCTGTCACACTTACGTGCGACGTTTCAAGTGCAACAGAGAGGGAACTCGTCGACCGTGGTCGCGGTAGACCCCGTCCTCGGCGCGCAAGCGCAGCCTTAAGTCCCTTTTGTGCGATGCGCGGTGTCAGATTAATAAAGCCTGGATCTGCCGAGACGGCCGCCACAGTTAAAGTATCTTAATCAGTATCATGAACTCATGATTGAAAGGATTCATTTGTAAAATATTCACATCATCAGATCATCAGCCTAACTCAGTCGACTGCTGCACGTAGGCCTCTTATAGAAATAGAAAATAATTTATTCGTGACACACATTACATACACACAAGGACAAAATAGATATGACAATATAAAGAAAAAGAAAAGGTGCCGCGAAATGGTGGTGGTGGTGGTGGTGGTGTCTTCTATTAACTATGCGTATAGACGCATTAGGAGGTAGGATTATGGACATTTGTCCATAATCCCAAAGCGGTTTGGCGATCTCAGTAATGGTGACGCTGCTACCCATCATCAATCTTCTATCAAAAAAATGATCAGTGACACTTCAATCCCTTACTTGGCTCTTACGAGTACGACACCCTTATGGCTCTTACGCTGACAAATATGTTCTTACTGCCGTACCATACGGCCACGGAAAATATGACTAAGTATATACAATATACATAACCACTCACTTGCTTTGATTTTTGCGATAGACTCTATTCTATGTAAAATAAGAGTGATGACATGTAACAAATGCTACATGAAGCAATAAGTGAGTGGTTATATTGCTTAAACTTATATGGTGCATTTACTTTCAGTAACTAATCGTTAACCACTACCCGGGTATGTCGCTAAACTACGTCTAAGATCTGTATGCGGTGTTTTCATCTGTGTGATCGCCAACACGAATGTCAAGCGTAGCAATTAAAGCACCAATCCCACCCAATTGAGGGAGGCCTACGTCCAGTAGTGAACGTCATTTGGCTGATTATGATGACTGGATACAGTGAGCTCACGCCGCCAGCCCATGGTGATACTAGTCAAGGTACTTGTACAGTTTCTAAATAAAAGTCACTTGTTATTGAAATACACATTTGCATTATTTACTGTACCAGACTTATATTTCAGATATAACTATGTATTAACCAAACACGTATTTGCACTCGCTCGCCGATATGCAATCATGAATCTGTCAAAATGAAATCGACTAGATGTCCAAATTGTACAATACTAGGGGTGAGAACTCTACAGTACTGTGTCTGACACTTATACTGTGCACACCTTTGTCTTTTTGCCGTTTAAATCCGATTGGAATTACAGCGTCTCAACAGGTTGAGCTCGATTGAAGTTATTATAATTTTGAATTGCAAAAAGGGAATTTAATATTGCAACCGGACGCGATTCATCTATGCACGTCATTATAGATAATTCAATCAAAATTAACGGCCATCGTAGCCTACGAATAGGTACTACTCGTAACTTGGTATGAAGTTGGATTGGAATTCCAGTACGAGCATTTTGCCTCTTTTAATATGGCTTCTAGCTTAGTTGGTAGCTGGAGTTCCCGGGTTTGTGTCCCGGTGAGGGCGTTTGTGTATTAATTGCGAAATATTTGTTCCTCACAGTCCTGGACAATGATCTATTATCGTCGCTTAGTAAAACCATAATTGAAATGTGGAGCTAGGTTGATTTGCGAAAGAATGTTTCATAATGAAGTCAATCAAAGCACTTAAAACGATTTATTCAAGTCATAGCGAAAAGAACTTTTGAATTATAAGTGTAGGTAAAGTTGTAAAATGTAATACACAATAACAAGTTTATATAATGAAATCTACTTCCGGTTCAACCTTACATACTAATTCGAGAAGTATCCGGTAATATTCATTTATAAATGGCGTCTAAGTAATTCAGTCGTAGGTGAGTGGTCTAATTTTTATACAGACGTCATATATGACATTTTTGGTGATCTGGGGGTAAAATTAACCAATTTTCATCCCTGATTCTCCATCTCCAATGGTCTCATTTATGGAACCCAACAAAACCTATAAAGGCATGTCCACGCCGGCGTTCAGCAAGCGGTTTTCAAGCGTCTCAAATGTGCAATGTGCGTCAATCCGACGTAATCACTGTTTTTGTTTTGAATAGTGCAAGCGTGCCTGCGAGATATGCGTTGAAATTGGTAATTACCTTTACTTTTTTACTAAAAACCTAATGTAATTTTACCTATATACAAACGTGGATGTATAACACGAGCTCAAAAATGCCCCCAAAAACGTTAAGAAATTGTTCTGCGGTGGATAGGATGTCGGTAATTAGGTAATTACATGTTCATAGCTCGGTATTTGATGACGGCAGTGAGGATACATTTGTCATTAGTTCATTACCCCAAGGAGTCTGCAGGCCTAGACAAAATGGCATTCTGCAATGGTATATGATAAGCGATAAGTTATAATTGTACTCGTATGGTTTTTTTAATCTTAATTTATTTGTTGTATAAGTATACATTTTTTTTCTTTTAGTGTTCTTTGACAAACGGCAAAACATAGTGTTTTTTGTGTGCGCGCCAGCCCCAACACCATCATGAAGATGATAGGAGACAGGCTGGACTGTCCGTATTTGTTTCGCTGTAGTCAGCTACATGCACCGTATTCAGAAAAAAAAAAAAATAAAAAAAATAATGTCTAATTTATTATTATAAGTACTAACATCACTACAATTTAAGTTTTTACTAACCATGATATGAGTGTAACTTACTCGAAATAAATGATTTATTATTATATATTATTATTATTATTATTTTTACCTCTAGAGCTCTAGACATATTTGTAACTATGTTTTACAAATAAAATAAAAAGATTCCATTTCCAGGAATTAACGTAATAATGACTGAAAACTTACGTGAATCCACTATTTTTTTCATGTATAATCAAGATTTTAAGGTCAGTGAAGCATCATTTTTATTCAAAGGTTCCAGGCGTCAGAGTTGAACACATTGTCAGTAAATAATAATAGTAATACTAATCCATCCAATCTTCATCACCATAACCCATTAGTCTTTTCCATTTACTTGTCAATAGTATACAGCGTGTGTATTTGATACGGGCGAATATTTTAGTGGCGATTACTATCGGACCTAGGGAACCTATTTACATAAATTTATTTTAGAAATTAAGGTATTTTTTTTTTCATACAAAATAATTGAGCCCGCAATGTATTGCATCCACTGTTAGCCACATTACTTAAAGTAGACATAAGTATCTAAACGTCATACGAGTCTCATGCCAGTTGGCCGACATACATTGCTGCTGGGTTGCACTTTAGAAAAATCATTACACCTAATCAACAACAAAATTTAACGAAATGGTTATCTTATACGACTCGTAGGATCAGATATTATAGCTGGATTAATTATTCGCCCGTATCAAATACCCACGCTGTATATACGCCTGCTGGGACCGGTTTACGGATGTCTATTGATGTGCCCGTGTATGGGTTGCAGCAGGTGTTGGATCTATGTCCCCGCAATATATATTGTAGTAATAAAAAATAAAATCAAGTAATAGTTGTGATAAAAACATTATTTATTTCATTCACTCCCCACGTACAGCTACACTCGTAATAAACTCTATAAAAATAACTTAGTCCCGCTAGTCCTCCTCCACCTCGTCGTCTGTCGTGAACTCGCTCTCGTTGCCACCCTGAAAAAAAAACATTACGTCAAAATGTTAATACAAAATGAACATTCCGCCCACCAAAATACACTGCGCATTTAATTCAAAGTAATCTAGTGAAAAAATCAGTTAAGTCCGAATCAGACACGTGCATAAAGGGTGTCGTATCGTTCTGTGGACATTTCAATCTAACTAGGGCCTTTATTAATCTTTGAACAGACCGTTCAGTCTCTTTTTGGTTAGTCGTGTGGCAAAGAGGCATCCACCTATGACGAGTTAGTGTGCTGTAATAATTTACATTATTATGTAATAGGCCCCAGCAGCACAGAAAACCGGTGTCAGGAAGGTTTTGCTCTACGACAAAAACTAAACATTCCGCCCACCAAAATAAAAAAATAAACTCGACATTCCGTCCACCAAAATAAAAAATAAAGTCGACATTCCGTCCACCAAAATAAAAAATAAAGTAAGTCGACATTCCGTCCACCAAAATCAAAAATAAAGTCGACATTCCGTCCATCAAAATCAATAAAAACTGAACATTCCGTCCACCAAAATAACCTTTAACATTTGAGGACTGTCTTTTCAAAAAGGCTTACTTTCCTCTCTGTCAATAAGGGTTATTTTTTCTACGTTTTCGTAAGAGAAACAATCTCTATTGACAAAGTGGAAATATGCCCTTTTCACATCACATCACATCATCAGCCTATGATAGTCCACTGCTGGACGTAGGCCTCTCCTATTAACTATGCGTATAGACGCATTAGGAGGTAAATGCCCATAATTGCCACGCTGGGCAAGCGGATTGGCGATCGCAGTAATGTGTCCAATATGATGACGCTGCTTCCCATCATCAATCTTTTATCAAATAATGGTCAGTGACACTTCGATCCCTTAGTCGACCCTTACGACACCCGCAGGAGGAGTTGGGGTGGTGACAAATGTATTCTTACTGCCGTCACCACACGGCAATGCCCTTTTGGAAGACCTCATTTGATTCGTATAATGTTAAGTACCTGATCCTGGTTGTCGGAGTCGGTGTCGGAGAGGTCCCACTGCGGATGCTCGTGGGGGACGGCGGCCGCTTCCTTCACGTCCAGCTTCAGGTCCAGCTGCTGGTCCATACCGATGTATGAATCTGGAATACACGGCAAAGTCTATTGCTATGTGTTGATTTCTTGAGTGAACAGTGTTAGAAATTATTGTTTTAATGATGTAAGATTTTTTGTTAATTTTTTATCAACATAATATTAATGTGGGTCAATTAGCGTAAGAAAAACAATCATCATCATCTTCATCTCTTCCTGACCGATTTCGGCCACGGCGACCGGTTGAACTGACTACTGAGAGCATCGCTCGTGTGTTCTCATGTGACTGACGTAGCCTTTTTTTGCAACAAATGTACGATTACATTTGCTGCAAGTCAGCACTCCACCTATGTAGTTGTAGTTAATAACCACAGGTGGTCGGGTTTTCAGCTCGTTCCGCTTAGCGTCGATTATAGTATATTAAAACAATTATAGTATGTTAAATCATCACACATTTTTGTTTTTGGGTTCTAGTAAACCGCAGGTGACTATAACTGTATTGGTACTCTTTCGATTTATAATACCACCCGACGCGGGAGCAACGGAGTGGTAATCTCAGGCTCTCACGGACTAAACCCCTGTTGTGGTCTGTCGCTCGTTTTATGTTCGATTCGGAAATGTTAAAAATGCAGGGTGGACACTGCACACCTCTGAAATACGCAGTGTAAATAAATAATAATAAATAAATAAATATCTTGGGACATCTTACACAAATTGACCTAGTCCCACGGTAAGCTCACTAAAGGCCTGTGATATGATTACCAAGCGACGATATATGTAATAGATAGATACAATTATAGATACTTAAATATATACATAACCAGCCACGACCAAGGAACAAATATTTGTGATGCATAAATACACAAATAATGCCCTGGCCGTGATTCAAACCCGGAACCTCCTGCTTCGTAATAAGCAGGGTTACTACCAATTGGGTAGGCCCCCCACAAGGTGGACTGATGACCTGGTGAAGGTCGCAGGAGTCCGCTGGATGCGGGTGGCGCAGGACCGGTCATTGTGGCAATCGTAGGGGGAGGCCTATGTTCAGCAGTGGTCTTTTGGCTGATATGATGACTATCAACTAGGCTACGGAGGCTGTACTCACCGGAGCGCAGACAGGCGCTGAGCGTGTACAGCTGCGGCCACCGCGGCGTGAAGCGCAGCTGTAGCTCATGGACGTCACGTGGGCCGCCGTTGCTAAGGCGGCAGTTCAGTCAATGTACAGCTCAAGTAAAAATAACTCTGTTTAGAGCGTACTGTACGTCACTGTATACCTGCAGCCTTTGGACAAAATACACGCAGCGATCGCTTAATGCTCTGCGAGTCCAATATAATGACGCGTTCAGAGTTCCTTACTGTCATAGGAAGCAGGTGGGACAGTGGCATATTGAGGCACTGGACTTCCTTACATGCTAGTTGTAATAATAATCTAGTTTTGTAAGTATTCTGTGTTGTAGCATATATTATATTTAACATACTATGGACTGTCTGTACTGATAATTGTCTGAAATAAATGTATTTTTTTTATTTTTATTTTAGTACTCACCGGATCGCAGACAGGCGCTGAGCGTGTACAGCTGCGGCCACCGCGGCGCCGTGAAGCGCAGCTGTAGCTCATGGACGTCGTGTAGCGCGGTCACGTGGGCCGGCGCTGTTAGCAAAGTGTGCGATTTGCGGTCGCAGATGTAGCACCACCAGAACTCTTGCTTGTCCTGTAACATAAATAAATATCATGGAACAATCTACCTATTAGTATTACTGGGCATTTTCACTTCTAAGGACACCCAATTAGCTTAACTCTCACAAAAAAGTTAACGTCGATGTCAGCTTTGTAACGAAAATTAAGCATGAAATATTTACGTAAATCCACTTCATTCGTGTTTTTATATTGCATATACGCCATTCTTTCTGGTTTATATGATAAAAAAACATTTTTGTTAATATTTAATACTTAATTCTCGTTACAAAGCTGACATCGAAGTTAACTTTTTTGTGAGAGTTAAGCTAATTGGGTGTCCCTAGAAGTAAAAATGCCCTACTATATTACCTAAGGCTTGTGCATAAATCACGTGACGTCCTATGGAGGGAAGGGACAATGAAAAAATAAAAAAAAGACAACACTAGGCGAGGAGGGGGTAAAAGGAGACATCAAGTGTATTTTACTACAATGAACGAACTAAGAAAAATTGTAATAAGATGGAATAAATATCAAGTTTAAATACGTTCTCGCGATTGAGAGAATTCATTACGGAATTTAATAACTTAAAATATACAGTAGACTATAAGTATTATTTAAATTTTTTTGAATGAAAAAATTAAATAGGGTGTATATGTAGCCACGAGGTGTTTAGTGAGGAGATCACCATTGGGTCAAAAAAGACAAATTAACCTAGTCCAACACTAAGCTCAATGAACATGTGTGATTCATCTCAATGACTGTTATGGGGAACAAGCGGTAATACGAGCCCCGATGCAGTGGAGTTCGTCTAGTTCGAAACAATTTTTACAAATTTTTGAATATTTTAAAAATGATCACATTATGCTAATGATAAATTGTATGAACGTTAGTCATGGTTCATGTACTACATTTCAAGAGACACAACAATCTGAAGTACGCTTTTGTTGTTTAATAAATCGATTTTAACAAACCAGAGTCTAAATTATATTTTCGTTCACCACCGTAATTCCGCGCTTATAAGCTTGACGCAAAATTCGCAGTGCATCAGGTGTACCATGTCGTCTTTAATATTAATGGCGTTCTTTACATTCATTGATTATTTACAAAATTAAAAATTGTGGAAAAAATGTAAAAAAATACCTCTCGTAAAATAGTTTTTTTTTTATTCTGATTTATTAAATCCCAATATTTTATACTCAAATAAACTACTTTAGTACTACTATTGAATAGTGAAGGTTTTGTCTCTAAACCTTTTCCCCCGGATGAACGGGATAATCTCGAAAAACTGTCTAACTGGACGAGAACATATGCATCGGGGCTCGTAATATACAGGGTGATTTATGGGTCATGAAACAGAAGTGAACAGGGTAGTAGGGAGGAATTTCACTATAGAGACCCACCTGGGGGAATTACGGACAGTGGACAGGGTGCGACGAGCGGGAGCGGCCCTCTAGCCGCTCCCGCTTGTGGAGTCTCTTCTGGAACTTGTCCCACTGGTACCCACCTGGGGGAAGTACGGACAGTGGACAGGGTGCGACGAGCGGGAGCGGCCCTCTAGCCGCTCCCGCTTGTGGAGTCTCTTCTGGAACTTGTCCCACTGGTTTTTTTTTTTTTTTTTTTTTTTTTTTTTTTTTTTTTTTTTTTTTTTTTTACTTTACTTTGGTACCCACCTGGGGGAAGTACGGACAGTGGACAGGGTGCGACGAGCGAGAGCGGCCCTCTAACCGCTCCCGCTTGTGAAGTCTCTTCTGGAACTTGTCCCACTGGTACCCACCTGGGGGAAGTACGGACAGTGGACAGGGTGCGACGAGCGGGAGCGGCCCTCTAGCCGCTCCCGCTTGTGGAGTCTCTTCTGGAACTTGTCCCACTGGTACCCACCTGGGGGAAGTACGGACAGTGGACAGGGTGCGACGAGCGGGAGCGGCCCTCTAGCCGCTCCCGCTTGTGAAGTCTCTTCTGGAACTTGTCCCACTGGTACCCACCTGGGGGAAGTACGGACAGTGGACAGGGTGCGACGAGCGGGAGCGGCCCTCTAGCCGCTCCCGCTTGTGGAGTCTCTTCTGGAACTTGTCCCACTGGTACCCACCTGGGGGAAGTACGGACAGTGGACAGGGTGCGACGAGCGGGAGCGGCCCTCTAGCCGCTCCCGCTTGTGAAGTCTCTTCTGGAACTTGTCCCACTGGTCGTCGTCTTCTCCGGACTTGCGTGAGTCCTCGGAGGCTGAATCGGGGGATTCTGAGTCTGAGGCGCTGGAATCGTCTGACGATTCTTCTTCTGGAAGATAATTTTTATTTTATTATTTTATTTTATTTCATATTTTACAGACAAACGGGTCTTAATCGCGTAAACTTACGTTTAATTATATCCTGACTGTTCAATAATATTATTTAACATAAAACTTTTTACATTTGTAGAATAGGTCTATGACCTGATAGATTTTTTAATTTGTTGCTATGACAACAAGATGTTATTTTTCTCTTCGTAGCTATATGTACGACTAGCAACATGTATTTTATAATTTAAAACTCAATATAGTTTCTTATAATTCAAAAGCTGTTGTATTTTATTGTACATACAGCTTTTAGTGGTCCTTCGTTTAAATTCAGTGGAATACAGTGAAATATTTGTGTATTTTCGGCATGTGCAGTGATCAATAATCGTCCTATAGTGCGATATTTGTTAAACGGCGGCCGGGGATTTTTTGACCGAGATTCTATAAATTTCGCGTCAAATCACAATAAACACAATCTATAATTGTGAAGCTGTTAATTTCAATTAAATATAGTTCAATAATACTATAATAATTTGACGATTCAAGTGACGTCACATCCAATTTTTTTTATGTTTGCTTTAGTTGAACCAACTTATTGCATCGTCTGGAACAGCCATATTGTCAATGGTCTATCAAGATTTTTCTTTATTTATGCTGTCTGCTGATCTCATACGTCAACGTCAAGTGCATTGTGTCAGCTTGCTCGATTCTGCGGTTGAATTAAATAAATAAAAGTTTTTCAAATCTTTCCGCACTGTGTTAAGTTACGTTCGGGAGTTACGCTGCTTTATGATGCCTCCCGACGACGAGCTAAAAAGACTGCGTTATGCGCGAGGATTTCTTAAAGGTACCGTGACTAGAATGGAGCATTTTACGAGTGATACCGAAAAGTTAACTTCTGCTTCTTCGGCTATGCTGGAAGCTCGCAAGGAAAAGTTGATAAAAACCTTTACGGAATACGAAACAATCCAAGTAGACATTCTGACGCTTGATGATAAAGACACTGAAGACTTAGCGATTGTTGAAAACCAATACTTTTCGGTGTTAGCAAAGTTAAATGCTCAAATAGATGCGTGTAAAACGTCTGTGAGTCAGGCTTCTACCAGCTCTGCTACTAACGATGTTAAAAGTTCGTCGAAACTGCCGTGTATCGATATTCCAACCTTTACTGGGAAGGATTTTATCAAATACACTCCATTCATGGATTTATTTAAAGCAGTAGTTGACAAGAATGCCTCACTCTCAGATGTTCAAAAACTGTTTTATTTGAGAAAGTTTTTAGCTGATGAAGCATTGTCAGTGATAATTAATCTGCCGCTTGTCAATGACATATAAATAGGCAATTGATTTATTGCAAAAGCGCTTTGACAACAAAGCCCGGATTGTTTCCAGTCATGTAAATGTCATACTTGACATGCCTGCAATGAAAGTAGGTACAGCAGCCTCTATTAGAACTTTTGTAGCCAGTGTGCAGCAGCAATTGCATGCTTTAAAAAATTTACAGCAACCTATCAATGAATGGGGTATGCTGCTTTTGTCTATTTTGACAAGAAAATTAGACTCTTATACAAATAGAGCCTATCAGCTTGATAGAAATTTGGAGGTTTTACCAACAGTGTCCGAATTGATTGCATTCCTTGAAAAACGCGCGACAGCTTTAGAGGATAGTAGTACTCCTGTCAATGCTTCTGAGGTTAAAGACTGTAAAAAGTTTACACCGAAGGTAACCAATGTTGCCACAATCAAGGTTAGGAATTGTGTATACTGTGATAAAGCATGTCATGCTCTCCATGCTTGCCCCAAATTTCAGATGTCTTCTATAGAAGACCGCCTTAGCTTTGTGAGTGATAAAAAATTATGCTCTATTTGTTTGAGGAAGCATGATAGCAAATGTACATTTAATTTTACATGTCAGACATGTAAAGGGAGCCACAACACTTTGTTACACAAAGATGAGCGCGTTGCTGTGGTTAACCATGTTATACAAACAAATGCGGATAATGTCTTGCTTCCCACTGTTAAAGTAAAATTATATGATAAACATGGTAAGGCAGTAATTTTAAGAGCTTTACTGGATGGTTGTGCAATGGGATCTCTCATAACTAGATCTCTTGTAGAAAAATTAAAATTAAAACCAAAAACCCAGGCTTCCAACTTAATTGGAGTTTGTGGCAATAAAAATAAAATGAAACAATATGTAGAGTTTATTGTACACTCTCCAGTGAATAATCAAGTCCAAGTGCAAGTTAAATGTAATGTTGTAGACACCATCACACCCGACCTTCCTCTGAAACCGGTTGATCTGACCAAACTGAAAATCCCGGACAACATTGTTTTATCGGATAATGAATTTCATAACCCGGGTCCCATGAATTTACTGTTAGGGGCTGAAGTCAATTTCAAAATTATATCTTTGGATGGTAACATTGAAATTCCGGATGGGCCATTTTTGCAAAAAACATTATTTGGTTATGCGGTAGCTGGCTCTTTATCCGATGAATGCTTTCAGGATCAATGTTTGGTAAATAATTTCATTATATGTAATGATCATAAATTGGAGGATGTGATGGAGCAATTCTGGCTTGCAGAAAGTATACCTGAGCAAAAGGTCAATGTAAATAAAGAATTTCAAAAAACTGAAAAATGTTTTCAAGAAACAACTAAACTGATTGATAATAAGTTTCAGGTGGATATGCCTCTTGTTGATAACATGCAAAACCTTGAGCTCGGAAATTCTTTCTCAGTCGCATTGCAAAGGTTCTTGACACTGGAGAGAAAATTTAAAAATTGTCCCGAATACTTTAATAAATATAAGGAATTCATTGATGAGTATCTATCTCTGGGGCATGCCAAAATTGTTGATATTGACAATTATAATATTCAAAATGGGCCATGTTTCTTCCTAGGGCATCATGGTGTTATAAATTTGTCGAGTTTGACTACACCTCTTCGTGTGGTCTTTGACGGGAGCATGAAGTCCAAGTCTGGGGTGTCTTTGAATGATGTCCTTTTGAATGGACCAACAGTTCAGAGTGAACTGTTGGACATACTGCTTTTGTGGAGAACCTTTGTATACACACTTAGTTGTGATATCACAAAAATGTTTAGGTGCGTTCAGATCAATCCTGAGCATGCTCCTCTTCAGAACATACTTTGGCGTGATAACCCTAGGGAGCCCATCAAATGTTTGCAGCTTCAAACAATTACCTATGGTTTGAAACCCTCAAGCTATTTAGCAACAAGATGTCTTATAGAGTTAGCTCAAAGATATAAAAGTATGTATCCATTAGCCGCTGAAGCAATGTTTAAGAGTACCTATGTTGATGATGTAATCACGGGTACTGATGACCAAGGTCAACTCATTGAACTCAAAAACCAGCTTATAGATATGTTAAAAATAGGTGGATTTAAATTACACAAATGGAGTTCCAATCTACCACAAGCTCTTGATGGAATTTCTAGTGAGCATAAATGTTTAAAACAGTTAGACATTAATCAAAATAATATTGTAAAAACATTGGGCCTGAAGTGTGATGTCCTGAATGATCAGCTCACCTTTAAATGCCCTGACTCTGATAGTGTTGAAATAAATACTAAAAGGAAGGTATTAAGCTATATCGGCCAAATGTTTGACCCTTTAGGATTGATAGGGCCAATAGTTGTAGTTGCTAAGTTGCAGATGCAGAGGCTTTGGTCGCTTAAAAACTTAAAATGGGATACTCTTTTACCCCAAGACGAACTTAAATTATGGGATGCTTTTATAGAAGCCTTAAAAAGTATTGGAACTTTAATTATTAGCAGATGTGTCAACACCACTAATAAGGCCTATGTTCAGTTAGTTGGATATGCTGATGCATCAATGAAAGCATTTGGTTGTTGCATATATCTAAGAATAGTGAACTTAGATGGAACTGTCGACACAAACCTTTTGTGCTCTAAATCAAGAATTGCTCCACTAAGTAAAAGCATTACCATACCCAAACTTGAATTGAACAGTGCACTTTTACTTGCCAAACTTGCACACAGGGTTTATAATCTTTTGAGCTCTAGATTTCAATTATCTGTGTTTTTACACAGTGACTCACAAATAACATTAGCATGGATCAAGTCAGGTAGTGCTAAATCAAATGTTTATGTGTCAAACAGAGTCTCACAGATCCAAAGTCTAACTAAAGATTTCAAGTGGCTTTATGTCCCTACTTCCGATAACCCAGCAGATCTTCTGTCTAGGGGATGTCATCCACAAAACCTTAAATTAAACAAACTGTGGTGGCACGGCCCTAGCGATCTGTCCAAGGTTGATCATGAATATGTCGTTTCTGAAGACCAGGTTCAAATTTCTGATGAACATGAAAATGAAGTATGTGTAAACATATGCAGTACTTCTCAATCTGCCGAGGATCATCAGAACTCCATACTGAATATTATAAACAAATATTCAGATATTAACAAGATGCAGAGAGTTGTTGCTTATACTTTGAGATTTTCTCACAACTGCAGGACAAAAGGTAATGACCAGAAATATTCAGGTTCCCTACTACCCTCTGAACTCAATAATGCTTTGATGGTCATCATATCGTGCATTCAGAATAAAATATTTCAGTTCAGAAATTCAATCTCTAAAAAATGGCCTACCAATAAAATCTGGCCTTATTAATTTGCATCCTTTTCTGGACAAGCATAATATTATGAGAGTAGGAGGTAGACTTCAAAACGCAGAGGATATTTCATACAGCCAGATGCATCCTGCTATACTTCCCAAACACTGTCACTTAACTACCGTTTTAATTCGGAATGAGCATTTGCGCCTTAACCATGCAGGAGCGAGGGCAGTGTTAGGATCCCTTTCAGAGAGATTTTGGATAATCAGTGCCATATCTCAGGTTAAAAATATTGTGACTAAGTGCATTGTGCCAAGATGAAATTTAAAGCTGCTCAGCAGTTGATGGGTTCCCTCCCAAAAGAGAGATTAGAGGCGGTTAGGGCCTTCCATATCTCAGGTGTGGACTTCTGCGGCCCATTTAACGTTAAAGTAGCACGAATTAGAAGACCATTAATTACCAAAGGATATGTAGCTGTCTTTGTGTGTTTTGCCACCAAGGCTATACACTTGGAGCTGGTCAGTGACCTTACAACTGACGCATTTTTGGCATGCCTCAAGCGATTCATAGCCAGGCGGGGTATGCCTAGTAAGATATTTTGTGACAATGCGAAGACTTTCAAAGGGGCTTCTAATGAATTAAAAAGACTGCATGAGCTGTTTGCATCTCAGTCTCACATAGATGCCGTTGAAAACTATTGTTTTCCCAATTACATCCACTTCAAATTTATACCGAGCTATGCACCTGAATTTGGTGGTTTATGGGAGGCTGGGGTCAAGAGCTTTAAACACCATTTTAAAAGAATTGTTGGTAGTATTGCGTTGACATTTGAAGGTTTATACACTGTTATGACTGAAATAGAAGCTATTCTAAATTCCAGGCCTTTGTTACCATTGAATTCCGACATATCAAGTTGTGAATATCTCACGCCGGGGCACTTTATCATAGGTCAATCTATGATAAGTTATCCAGAAGTAGATTTATCAAATAAGTCTATTGACAGACTCAAATTTTGGAATACCTTAACTAAAATAAAACAAGATTTCTGGCGAATTTGGTCAAGGGATTACCTAACGCAATTACAGAACAGACCCAAGTGGAGACAATCACAGCCTAATATAAAAGTAGGAGATCTTGTTATTATTCGAACTGATCATATTTCACCCCTAACGTGGCCAATGGCAAGAATTGTTAAGACAATCCCTGGACGTGACGGTAGAGTCAGAGTTGTAGAAATTAAAATGAATAATAAGATCTACACCAGATCTCTTCAAAAGATTTGTCCACTACCCATTTGAGGGTTGTATATATGTGTCATTTGATATTTTTTATATTTACTGGTTTAATTTCAAGATATATAAATATCTGAATTTGTGTAGATTGTCTAGTTATATTAATGTTTGGATTGTGCCGGGCAATAATTTATTTTTATGATTTTAAAGAAGTTAAATATTACCTTTCTGTTATAAATGTCTTCTGCCCTGGGCCAACTATGTTCAATAATATTATTTAACATAAAACTTTTTACATTTGTAGAATAGGTCTATGACCTGATAGATTTTTTAATTTGTTGCTATGACAACAAGATGTTATTTTTCTCTTCGTAGCTATATGTACGACTAGCAACATGTATTTTATAATTTAAAACTCAATATAGTTTCTTATAATTCAAAAGCTGTTGTATTTTATTGTACACTGACGTTTCGGGCATGACGTTACACCCGTGGTCGCAGGCAGATTCAGGATATAATTAAACGTAAGTTTACGCGATTAAGACCCGTTTGTCTGTAAAATATGAGTGATAATCGTGAAAATTTAAATCAATTTATTTTATTTGTTCAGAAAACCAAGAGCTAACAATAACAATACAGGTTTTGTTCAATATGTAACAGCAAAGCCAATTACAGGTTTTCGCATATAGGATACAAGAATACAAGAAACAGAATTATACCAATGCTAAAGACATAAGAAAAAACAGGCATGCAGAGACACAATGTAGGAAAATGAAACAAAAGGAACAACAATGGTTTCGTATAGGCAAATACCTGTTCATAAACGATTCTATAAGGTTGATGCATTATCGGGGGTCGTAAAAGTCGACTAAGGGATTGAAATGACTGAACCATATTTGACAGAAGATTGCAGATGGGCAGCAGCGTCATCATAGTGGACACATTACTGCGATCGCCAATCCGCATGCCCAGGGTGGCGATTATGGGCGTTTACCTCCTAATGCGTTTATACGCATGGTTAATAGGACAGACCTACGACCAGCCGAGATAGGCTGATGATGTACGTATGACTAGATTTATTTGGATGAATCAACTTTTTCTTGTTTTTTTTTTTTATGTTGGCACAACAAAGTGGCTCCACTCCACCTGATCGTAAGTGAAAAGTAGAGCCCAAATCAAAATTTTTATTGCCATGGTTGAGTTACGCTGTTTTTATCCAAAATTATGCTACTTGAACTATGCAAACATACTTTTATATGTATACACGGTGCACGCGATCATTGCGAAAGATTTTAACTATTTTGTCTAGAAAGATATCAAAATAAACAAAAAAAATTATGAGACCTAATGTCAAATTCCACAAAAAAAATATATCTTTTTAGACTTTTTGAATACTTTTTAACATTTTCAATATTTTTTATTATAACAACCATTTGTTAAAATAATTTTTTTAAATGTTTTTTTTAGAGACAGGTTTTTTCGTCAAGTCTATTCTTATTTTTTGATTGTCAAGCAAACGGTGTGGTAATATTAGAACACATGCATTGTAGCATTGTAATCAAAAAGAAGTTTTATGACGAGTTACGTCGAAAAACTTATTTCTAAAAAAGGTTAATTATCTCTGGAACCAAGCCGAATCCAGGTAATTTTAGATAACATTAATTACTCTAAATATGCTCAGGAATCCAGCATTAAAATCTTTCGGAATGCTCACGAGCACAGTGTATAGAGATTTGCTATTTACGACAAAAATCATTAAAAATGTGTGTAACTTCCAATGTACGTCATTGAATACAGCTAAATCCATGTGTTAATCCCTTAATTGCGTTGAAGCATTATACTTTCGACCTTATTTTGAAACTCACAATTAAGGGTCAAAATCTAATCCAATCAAATTAAATTGCAACTTATGGGACCAATCGGTGAGCATCAGCTTTCAAATAAAAAAATAATTATCAAAATCGCTTCATCCAATCAGAAGTTCTATGGTAACAAACATAAAAGAAAAAAAACTATACAAACGTAATATAAAAACATACAGTATCATTGACAACATTTCATATTTTTTAGTGCTTGTTTTTATTGTCTGCTTTGAAAGAACTCAATATTAAAGGATACACATATTTTTTTATTTTTCATAAAAATTGCTATTTTAGTGCGAAAATCCCTTTTTATTACTACTTCGAGCAGAAAGAGCGTAAGTTACAAACGTCAAGAATCAGCTAAATGACGTCACAAGTGATGTTTCATACACGTATGAAAACGACGAAAAACGGTAACAAGTGTCAAATGTCACTGCCAAACACAAGTGGCATTCCAACCACAAGATTTTTTGGTTATAGTGGCAGCTCTGAACTGAATCAGCTATGTGACGTCACTTCCCCTTTAAACAATTTATAAGATTTTTAACAAAAATATTGCGAAATAATAATAAAAAAATATGTTTTTGTGATCTACATGCGTTTATCTCGAAATGGTTTTCGATTTAGGGACATCGAAAATTTTGAAACGTTGTCAATTGAAAACCTACTCTTTTTTGAAGTCGATTCAAAAGCCTTACCTTCACCCTCCTTCTTTGGTTCCTTCTTCTTCGGTTCCTTAGGTTCCTTCTGTTCCTTCTGTTCCTTATTGGCCTCAGGCACAGGTTCCGGCGCCGGTTTCACTGGTTGTTTGGTGGCGGTTGCCTTCTTGCCTTTCTTGGCGGGCGCTCGTTTCGTTTGCTAGAAAATTTTAATGTTTCAATGGCTATCCAAATTGACAAAATGGCATGACTGCTGTCAGACAGAAAACTTTAAATTATAGACCTATAATACTTTTGAGCCGTGTGGTGACGGCAGTAAGAATACATTTGTCACCACCCCGACTCCTCCTGCGGGTGTTACGATAGTCGACTACGGGATTGAAGTGTCACTGACCATTCTACAAGATTGATGATGGGCAGCAGCGTCATCATAGTGGACACATTACTGCGATCGCCAATCCGCTTGCCCAGCGTGGCGATTATGGGCATTTACCTCCTAATGCGTTTATCATCATCATCATCATCATCACATCAGCCGAAAGACGTCCACTGCAGAACATAGGCCTCCCCCAAAGATTGCCACAATGACCGGTCCTGCGCCACCTGCATCCAGCGGACTCCTGCGACCTTCACCAGGTCATCGGTCCACCTTGTGGGGGGCCTACCCATGCGTTTATACACATAGTTAATAGGAGAGGCCTACGTCCAGCAGTGGACTATCATAGGCTGACGATGAATACTTTTTATTTTCGTTTATTACCTTATCCTCGTAATGCCCCACGTACCTTACAATGTACACTCCACTTCAATGAAACTTAAACCTTTCAGAAACTTAATAAAGACGCCTTTGTTTTGTTTGATTGAATTTACAAACAAACGTAATCCGACACTGTTCCTTACACAGCAAGGATCAAAATAAGATTTTAAGATATAGTACGGTGGGCCTTTCGAGGAAAGCCCATTGGCTATAATAAAATCAATATTCGACTTATTTAACCTTTTTACAGCCGTGAATCGAGCGTTCCCGTGTCACAACTATTACAAAATGTCACCATGCAAGTCAGAGTTAGCATTTGAATGGGTGTAATGTTTACATCATAGAATACAATTTCTCTTATTTATTCAGACTGTGGCGAGGTGAGCTTGATATTATCCGGTATACCAGACTCCGGCGGTAAAAAGGTTATAAATGTGGTTTTTATTCATTTTATCGTTTTCTTTCCCATATTACACACAAACATCGATATCGATAAATAAAGTTTTAAACATGAATTGGTATTGTTTTATAATAAATTTGGCTCCTGGTAATAAATCTAACTTTATAGATCCCAAGACCAATAATCGGTATCTAAATGACAAAAAATATATAATTAAATACCTGTTTCATCCACACCGGCCTCTTTGAAACCTCTTTTTTGTCCTTGTCATTCTCCTCCGTTTTGTCGTTTTCTCCCTTTTTCGCGTCACCGTTGCCTTCCTCCTCGTCCCTATATTAAAAAAAACTACATTAATCGTCACGAGATTATGTCGGAATACACGCCACGCAAGCGGTGTGTCATCTACTATGAAATTTCATACAATACAACGAAGCGCACGCTTCCGATGTGGCTCGGCTTTAGCAATAAAATGACATTCAGGTGACAGTAATTTGGACTAATTTGTTACCATCAGTGGACTATTTCACCATAATTACAAGTGTGACAATTGTAAAATATCACCGTTACTGACATCACAGGCCTCCGTAGGCTACGGCTACCGCTTACTATCGGACGGTCTATGTGCTTGTTTCCCACCAACATCAAATTATTATTAATAACGTTATTATATCACCAATAAACTACTTTTTATTTTCCGAAACCCGTGATTGTCGCAAGGTTTAGTACAATTGTCATTAAATCTTGACATGAGGTTCGGCTTATGCCGGAATTTCGCTACAATTGTCGTGTTTTTGTGACAATTGTAATTTTATTTTGCAAAAAGTAGTTTTTTTATTGCTGATTTATTTAAGTTCCTGCACTATATCTTATGTTAGTGACAAACAAACGCACGGCCCTTCCGATGGTAAGCGGTAACTGTAGCCTATAGATGCCCCCGATTGGAGAAACAGTAAATTTACAATTGTAGCACTTGTTAATGTGGTGAAATTCATAGTTTTTTTATTCATATAACAATATGAATGATGGATGATGAATATGGTGAAATTGGGGCCAGATCATCCGTCTATTCCTTACATAAATAAATATTTTGGGACATTTTTACATAAATCGACGTAGTCCCACGTTAAACACAATTAAACCTTGTGTTGTGGGTACTAAGCCACGATTGCATTAAAGATAAATTAATGAAGATACTTAAGTACATAAACGTGAATGAGCAGTAAATATTTATATGATAACCGATTTAGATTAGATAAGGGATAGAATTTTACGAATAAGAGAATTTAAGGTATAGGGAAAATAATTAGCTACTTATTAAATAAACGAGCCCCCTGACAGGTAATACACATCGTAGCCTATGGACGGTTGCCAATTTCGGCTAATGGAAGTAGAACTTTAAATAGGTGTAATAATTAAAATCATCGTTAAACTCTAATGCTAATTACTGTCTAATGTTTTTTTTATAGGTTAATCGATTTAAAATGTAACTTTGGTTATCGATTGAGGTCAAATACGTAACATAGGTAAAATACAAAATAAGTGGAGTGCATATCTTAACATGGGCTGGTTTAACGCACCGAAGAGTGAGAGGGGCTTATGTGAATATGATCGAGAGTGACGCTTGCTTGAAAAAAAGCAAGCTTGAAAATAACCGCACAGCAAAACAAAATACAAGATATTTTACCTATCGACGCTATACGCGGCCGCTACTCAACTTTTTTCTGTCTGTTATTGCCATGGTTACGGTCGCCTGAGTCACGCTGGTTTTCTGCAAAATTATGCTACTTAATTTATGAAAACACGCATGAAGTCCATGTTTGTTGATGGCTCATCAAGGAAAGGGTTTATTAACACCAGAAAAATGCATGTTTGCATAGTTTAAGTAGCATAATTAATTTAATAATATTAATTTTGCTCATATTATTTAACTAGATAGATGTAGCACCGCCCACAATGTCTCTGCTTTGCCTTAAGGTTGACTGGTAGAGGATGCCTTATGGCATTAACTTCGCCTTTTGTACGTTAAGTTTTACTTTTGTGCAATAAAGTTTAAATAGATAAATAAATAAATAATTATGCATAAAACCAGCGTGACTCAGGCGACCGTAACCATGGCAATAACAGACAGAAAAAAGTTGATTCACCCATCTACCAAGTAAGGATGAAACCTTTGGTCATTCATTATAAGTTGCTTACTCAATATTTCTCTTCTCCTTGATGCTAGTGTCTCCAAAGAGTTCCTTCATATTGGTCCTCCGCAGGAAGACGGTCACCGTCACGATGGCGCCCGCCGTCACCACTGTCGAATTCTCGTCGTCGATTACTGAAAAATATTGTAGCTAAGAAACATTTTTATGTTTAAACGTTTCTCCTTTTGGCCGCGTGGTGTCTATGAATAAATTTGTCACCATCTGAACCTACTTCGTTTTATTTAGATTACCTAAGCCTATCTCAAATTAAAATAGTTAGTAATGTACTCTTGTCATGATAAAAAAAATCGATAAATTAAAACAACTCTAAAATTATGAAAACGGATACAAAAATACAAATACAATACAAAATGCTTTATTTCAATTATTTACATAATCTTGTGTTACATTTATACAGACCCCCACACTAGGCATAACCTGTCTCGTGGGGGAAAAAGTACGATTTGCTCATATAACGGATAAACTCGCGCAACATATTAACTAATTTTAACTTCATTCCACACCATTTCCATCTTTACAGGGTTCGTGGTCATCCGCAGATTACGAACCCTGTGAAGCGTACGAAACGTCGGAATGAAGTTAAAATTAGTTAATATACGCCAGTTTATCCGTTTTCATAGTTTTATTTCATGTGTAATCCTCGCGGTAACTGAAGAAAATATTAAAACTATGTTACAGTTAAACCACCCAACTATGGTCTAATACAGCAATAATCAGCTACTAAATCCGGCTACGAGATGGGAAAGTTCCCATTTCATAGCGGGCTACCAGTCCGGAAAATTTATTTCCCATTTGGAATCCAGCTACCAGATCCGGCTACGAGATGGGAAAGTTCCCATTTCATAGCGGGCTACCAGGCCGGACACCATATATCCCATTTGGAATCCAGCTACCAAATCCGGCTACGAGATTAGAAAGTTATTCCCATTTCATAGCTAGCTACCAAGCGGGAAACCTATATCTATATCTCCCAATAGCCAGCCAGCTACCAAATCTGGCTACCAAACGGCAGTTGGAGGAGGGGAACTTAAACTCCCAGAGATCTTGAACTCAAATTAAATATCAAACAACTAATGTTTTAGAAACAAACGGGTCTTAATCGCGTAAACTTACGTTTAATTATATCCTCATTCATGCCTGAAACGTCAGGATATAATTAAACGTAAGTTTACGCGATTAAGACCCGTTTGTCTCTAAAATATGAGTGATAATCGCGAAAGTTTAAATCAAGCAACTAACCTTCAGTATTGACCTGGAAATGTATATACGGCATGTTCCCCAGCACTTTCATGACATCCTCATACTGCTGATCGTTTAGAAACCTCATGACTTGTCTCCTCTCTTCACCAGGCAGCTGGGCCAATTGTAACAGCGACTTGATGTGCTTCTTGCGGTTGGTGAAGAACTTGAGGTGATCCGTGAAGGCAGTTCCTTTAGTACCGTTTGGTAGCCAATGTTTCGTAACCGGATTCCAAATGGGAATAAAATCCCAGTAGGCTTTAAATCGGGACTTTTAGTATTCAGCTTCTAAACTGATAATAGAATGGACGAAATGGGACTTTTATATTACTGATTTTGTAACCACGTTTAGTAATCAGCTACCTACCAAATCTGGCCATGAGATGGGAAGTTCCCATTTCATAGCTGGCTACCAGACCGGAAACTATTTCCCATTTGGCAGCCAGCTACCAAACGGTACTAAAGGCAGTTGGAGGAGGGGGGACACAACCAGAGACCTTGAACTTCAAATGAAATATCAATATCAAACCACTCACCTTCATTATTGACCTGGAAATGTATATACGGCATATTCCCCAGCACTTTCATGACATCCTCATACTGCTGATCGTTTAGAAACCTCATGACTTGTCTCCTCTCTTCACCAGGCAGCTGGGCCAATTGCAACAGCGACTTGATGTGCTTCTTGCGGTTGGTGAAGAACTTGAGGTGATCCGTGAAGACAGTTCCTTTAGTACCGTTTGGTAGCCAATGTTTCGTAACCGGATTCGAAATGGAAATAAAATCCCAGTAGGCTTTAAATCGGGACTTTACCATTACCGATTTGTAACAAAGTTTAGTTCAGCTTCTAAACTGATAATAGAATCCTGATACGAAATGGGACTTTTGTATTACTGATTTTGTAACCACGTTTAGTAATCAGCTACCAAATCTGGCCATGAGATGGGAAGTTCCCATTTCATAGCTGGCTACCAAACGGTACTAAAGGCAGTTGGAGGAGGGGGGGACACAACCAGAAACCTTGGACTTCAAATGAAATATCAAACAACTAACCTTCAGTATTAACCTGGAAATGTATATACGGCATATTCCCCAGCACTTTCATGACATCCTCATACTGCTGATCATTAAGAAACCTCATGACTTGTCTCCTCTCTTCACCAGGCAGCTGAGCCAATTGTAACAGCGACTTGATGTGCTTCTTGCGGTTGGTGAAGTATTTGAGGTGGTCTTCCGTGAGGTATGGCAGCTGGAGGAGGGGCGATTTGTACTCCCAGAGCCCTTGGACTATCATGGGGGATAGCTTCATGCAGTTCTCGATGGTTTCTATCGTGGGGAGGCGGGGTACTGGAAGAGAAATTTCGGGTTAGTGTTGGATAGAATAGCGTTGAAAATGTCGGATTTTTTTTTCGGGAATGAATGAAAATTTCGTTTTTTTTGGGTTTTTACGGAAATAATCAGTGTCACTGTCACTCCTTTCCATCTATTTCAATTGACTTTTCCTCGATGACATCGCGTTCTCCTGGTATAAGTGAAAATTAGACCTAATTCACATTGGTTTAGAGTTGAAAATTAAAGTGGAAAATTTCATTGAAATTATCGAAAAAATCCGGAAAAAACGAGCTGTTTGGAAAGAAACGGAATTGAATCCGGAAATTCTCAACGAATCACAACGCTTTTTAAGCAAGAATATGATATTCCAATGCCAGTTAAATAATTTTTGTATCTTAAAGAAACTGACAATCACAATATAAAATCCTAAAAATGTACCATGTGTAGTTTTAAGTGACTTTGTATATTGTGAGATAATAAAAAACTAAACTATAAATTTATAATACATAATTCAAACCTAATGAGCTTATAATATCAATTGAAGGGTCACGGAAAAAACATGTCCAATGCTTAAAAAAATCATGGCAAATTCACATTTTATTCTGTTAAAAGTAAGGTGGTGTTTCCTTCTGTAAATTGAATTAAATGTTCTTTCCTTGGACTCTTCAATTTTATTGCGATGTCTTACAACTATTAAATTTATTTGAACAAGTTTCGTAACCAAATGTAATTAATTATACATGCATGACGCGCCTCTGTGTTCCGAATGACGACGGAAATACGAGTCACATCGACAACTATGCGTGTTAGTGGAGGCAATTTCATTATCCGTATTAAATTATTATTTCAAACTGTTCATGAATGACAGAAGCACTAATTAATCGATAAGTATGTACTATAATTTTATCTTTGCGTTTTTATATTAAAACACATCTTTAAATAAAACAAATATGTAGGTAACAATAAAAAAAATCACACACAATACAACATTTTCCATTTTTTACATTTTGTAGGAAAATAGGCGCATCATAGCTGTACTAATTATTGTTGTCACCTGTCACCTTACCTTAACTTATGTTGACAAAAATAAATGAATTTGAATTTGAACATTCACGCTTGCTTTCACACATTCACATTTTTCATAAATCGTCAATAAATACACATTAAGATTATTTAGTTTATTTGTAACACCAAATGAAATGAACTGTAAATACTGTAGAGACACATTAGAACATATCTAAAGCTTCGGTTAGATAAAATTCACAAGATTAGACTCACTTCTCCTCGCATAAGCCAGAGCGATCAGCTGGTTCACACAGTTGACCATCTCCACTATAAGGTCCGGACACCGTGACACCACATATCGCCGGTCCGCGCCTAAATTCTCACTAAAGTCTAAAGAGCTGGGAGTAAGGACTACAATATTATACTCAGTCCTCGCATTAGCCAGAGCTATGAGCTAAGGAACAAGACCAGAGCCTGCATACTGTAGGAACATATCTATGAAACAGAGACTAGCAATATTACTCACTTCTCCTCGCATAAGCCAGAGCGATCAGCTGGTTCACACAGTTGACCATCTCCACTATAAGGTCCGGACACCGCGACACCACATATCGCCGGTCCGCGTCCAGGTTGTCGCTGAGCCTCATCCGGGACAGATGGGCGTGGAGTAAGGCTCGGGCTTTGATGCTGTAGGGGCGGCAGAGGGGCTGCTCTTTGTTCTTCTCGCCCAGGTTTGGGAGTTCGCGAAGGAGCTGCAAAATGGGTAATATTCGTAGACCAAACATTAGACTTATCTTTATAACTATATGTGTGAGTGAGTTTAGTGAAACGTCCCACTTTGGCGTTTGCCGTAAAGCCGCTTTGTCAGTTTATTCATATGAAGATACAAGGAAATCTCGTCTTTATGCTAAGCGACAAAGTGGGACGTTTCACTAAAAACTAACACATGTTGACTGCCGTAAGAAATTACCTAAGCCCCAGTAAATGCGAGGCATGGACTTATAGGAAAAGTATGGCAGTAAGGTAATCTTATTCTTATTACGATTTCACAGTTCCCGGATAAATAAATATGACGGATAAAATTATCACTATCCTTTTTTCCAGGTATATAAAAGAGAAGTAGGAATGGTGAAACAGGCCCTTATTAGTCTTCTTAATTTTTTGAAGCCCAAACATCAGTTTTAACCTTCTGCCGCTGAGGTGACGCCCCCCGGACCCATTTTCAACTTTATGATGTTAATAATAAAACACATGTCACGAGACCAAAAATATGTAGGTAATTATTTTTTTTAGTACAGAGGCCCGTTTCTCAATAGCTTGTAACTTGTGATACAAGTGGAAGTCTCTTTTTAACATCATTAATAATATAAGGACTTCCGCTTGTATTACAAGTTACAAGCTTTCGAGAAATAGGCCCCAGAATCCCCAGATGGTGCCTTTTTTAGGCGCTAATGAGAGAAGTAGCTGATTTTACGTCAGGTCCAAAACTTCAGAGGTCCATCTGTACTAAAAAACGTCGTACGAGATACGTGCAAAAAGGATTGTTTCAAAACATCGCCACTCGTTTCGAATTTCATGTTTTTCGAACCTGTGTCGTAATGTACAGTCGAGGAAATTGAATGTTTAGCACTTTGCGGTTTAACCCGGGGAGCATGACCCAGGGTATCTCATACCCACCCCTGTCACTTATGTCAATAATGACAAAGTCTATTTTCCAATGCCTTTTTTTCACCTCATGCTCGCCGGGTTAAGTTAATTTGGTAGTTTTGTATGTACTAAGCTCTCACGATTATCACTCATATTATTTTAAAGACAAACGAGTCTTAATCGCGTAAACTTACGTTTAATTATATCATAGGCAGAGTCTGCCTGCGACCAAACGTGTAACGTCATGCCCGAAACGTCAGGATATAATTAAGCGTAAGTTTACGCGATTAAGACCCGTTTGTCTTTAAAATATGTATTAAGCTCGTCCAATGTAAAGTGAGCCATAAACTGCTAAACATTCAATTTCCTCGACCATACTATTTTATACCCAACCCTCGTACTGCCCCGGTCAAAATGAACTTACCATAGGAACTTCCTCATTATCCGTGATCCTCTCAATGACCTCGGAGTTGTGTCTCCTGTCGAACTCGCAAGACGCGGCGAGGATCATGAGCGCCCGCTTGAGCGGCATGGAGGGCGTCTTGTGGCAGAAGTAGAAGTACATCTGGGTGGTGTCCAGCAGGACTTGCTCGCCGGAGAACCGGATGGAGCGGTACCACCACGTGCCGACCTGGGGGAAAGGGGTGGTTGGTACTCGGGCTCGGAATCGGTTCGAACAAATAAAAAATTACATACTTTTAATTATAAATTTTAAAATGATGTACAGGTGTAGTGAGAAATTACTTGCCTTCGGAAACTTTCGTAAACACATGCTGTTTCAGGCAGTGTCACCGAGTCTGACTGAAGTAGCATGACAGCTATTACTGTCAGTCTCAGTGAGATAGACTGAAACAGCATGACGTTGACGAACGTTTCCGAAGGCAAGTCATTTCTCACTACATCTGTAACTTAATGTGATTCGCATGGAATTGTATTAATACATTGACCTGGATTTTTTTTTTGCTACAGTGATTTCTCGTTTAAGATATAGACCTGATAATTATGCAATTTTAGTGTTTTAATTTTTTTATTGATTATTATTGTGTTATTCTGAATAGGATATTTGTAAGAAATTTGCTATGCCCTATCCGGGTACCACTGCCTTTTACTTTGCAAATGCCAACTGTGTGATGTAATGTACCCTGTGTAACGCAAAATACCTTGGGTGGCACCCGGTGCAGTAGTTGGTGGTGTCACCCCAAGAAAGTAAAAAGCAATGAACAGGGTATCTCCAACAACAGCGTCAAGCTCTTTTGCTGGAATCCCCGAATTATACATAGAGCTGAGCTATTGCTAGTGGAGGAATAATATTTTTTTGTGCTAGCGATTTATTTTTGCGAGACCAGGGGCCTATTGCATAACAAATTACAACTAATAATACAAGCGGAAGTCACTTTCTAGTAAGAGAGATAGAAAAGAGACTTCCGCTTGTAATATTACTTGTAATTTGTTATGCAATAGGCCCCAGGTGGGTGTCACCGGGTCTTTGGGATGCGGCGTAAAACATAATACACGTGAGGTCCACTTACACCTTTTGTGTATTTTTCGAACGAAAGTTTTCTACATATTTATTATTGTCTAATAAGAGTAAAATTTAAAATAGTAAATGGACATGTTTTAAAAAGGGAATATTTAAGGATAAGAATATGCAGATGAACCACCATCCGATAATTATCAGAGATTTAAATTGTCTTCAGCATTTCCAACCAAGATAAGAATGCAGCAAATGTTGTCTTATTACAACATCCTTCAATTGAAAGTAAAATAGTAAATTACAAATGAAATAAGACATGAATTAACTCTTCATAGAAATTAACTGATAATTGGTAATTAGTATTGTCAATGCTGATAAAACCAATCTGCTACTTAGATAAAGCAGGTAAAGAATATAATATACCTCACAATTCTAATTGAGTGCCATGGATTTACCGTAAGCAATTTATCAATAAAAAAATATTTTAGAATTATAACTAACGTGAGACTCAAACATATTTAAATATTTATCAAACGGGTGACTCGTACCAATGATGGACAACTCAATCTTAGTAATAGAGTATGGTTGTAATTTGACTATTGGAAAACAAATGCATAACGCTTAAATTTCATTAATAAAAATAAATTGGTTCTTGTTCATTACTGGTGCTAACACCCTACATGCATATTTTCATCAGTAACTTACAACAGTGGGCAAAGCGACCATGAAGACAAGGGCGTACAACCCCAGCACCCAGACACTGTTCTCCTTCTCGACGATCCAACTCGGCAGGGCTATGCCGAAACTCATTGCTCCGGGGCCGTCCGGGTTGCCATACTTCTCCCAGTTGCGACGTGCCTCGTCGTCTGTTAGAGCCTGGAAAATATATACTATGTTAAGAACAGTTTTGAATGGGAGCTGAGAGGAGAGTAGTATTGAGAGACATTCTCACTAGCCTTGAAAAACCCTAATGGTTCAAGTATCAGGGTCCTAAAAGATAAATATCATGATGATACTGTGTTAATTATCATGATAATAATCAGTGAAACCCACGTTAATAACCCTTTTCACAATGATAATTACTGTGTTAATAATTACTTTTTTTAATTTTTTTTTATTTGAAATAGGCTTACTCATGGCCACAGACTAGCCAAGGGTAGAGACGCGGCCTACAATGGAGTGACTGATTAAAGTGATTAATAATAACAATTCCTTTTTAGATATTTTTTAAATAAATGGGTGTATAAGAGCTTTTTCACTTTTAGGGCCATCCAATTAGAATGAGATTAAAGAACCTTAACTGCTGTCAGGTTTGTAACCACAATTAAACGCTAAATTTCAATAGTCAGTTTTAGTGTTAATTTTATAAACTATCAGCTGTCTTATATTATAATATAAAACGACTTATCAAGTTTTAATTCCTTAAGATAACTTAATTGTTGTTGTTACAAACCTGACTGCAGTTAAGATTTTATAATCTCACGCTAATTGGGTGTGTCTTAAAGTGAAAATGCTCAAAAATATTTCATAAAACACATACATACATGCCAATTATGGACAAAATATACACGAAAAGCATACAATAAATTGAGAATACAGTACAATGACGCTCTGCGAATTTTCACTAAACTACCACGGTTTTGCAGTGCGTCAGCAATGTTTGTTGAAGCCAGGGTACCTGACTTCTTTGCCATTATTAGAAATCGAATAGCATCATTCTGGAAGAGGGTACGTATTTCTAATAATAGGCTTATTATGACCCTGACAGAAAACATTTATCAAAATGTGTTTTTCTTGCATTGGTTGTCCGCGCATCAGCAACCGAACCGAAAATAGTTTTTAGTTGCCTTATTTTATTTATTTTATTGAATTTTGTAAACTGTATTTTTTCTACTCTTTTTTTTTTTCTACTCTTTTATATTTATACGTTTTAATTTTAGTATATACACAAACAGTTGAGGAAGCCCAAAGTAAAGCCTACAAAACACAAATCATACTTGGTGATTTCAACTCAAAAATTGGCATTCCAAAGCCTACTGAATACTTGGTTGCCGGCAAACATGGGATCGGAGAGAGAAACCATAGGGGTGATCGACTCTTACAGTTTGCCAGGGAACAATACATGAAGATCATTAACACAATGTTTTACAAAAAAGAAAACAGAAGGTGGACTTGGATGTCACCGAACCAACAAGCAAAAAACGAGATAGATTTTATACTTGCTAATAAACCAAAAAAATTTATAAATATAGAATTTTTCACCACATCATATCCATCTGATCATAAAATGGTAAGAGGAACTTATATACTAAATAACAATAAAAAATGTAGAAGAACATTCAAAGCATCACCTAAAACACCAAGAAGCGAAGATAACATAAAAAAATACCTTTCGAAATTGTATGAACACCTATCACCAATCATAAATAACCCTCCTGCAAACGTCCAAGTATATTATGATAAATTGGAGAAAGGCATCATTGAAGCAACAAAATCAGAGCAAGCAAAAGATGAACCACAATCTATACTACAACCAAACACAAAAGACCTGATCGCTAAGCGTAGAAAGCTATTAGATACACCAAAAAGATCAAAACAAGAGAAAAGTGAACTAAGTGCATTATTCAAAATTACCAATAGAGCGATACGGGACGACTACAGGAATCATAGGAAGAAAACCATTGAAAAATATATTACATCACACCGGAGCATAAAAAAAGGTCTAAAGGAACTAAACTCTAACAACAATTGGATACTTGAACTCAATAATAAGGATAAAATAATGGTCAGAAGAAAGGATATTCTACAAACAGCTACAGATTTCTACCAACAACTATATGAAAAACAACCATCATATGACGAAAGCAGCACCTCTGAAAAATGTGTCATATATTGTATGAATTCAGAAGGTACCATTAATCCATTCGAAGAAAATGAAGTATTAAAACAAATAAAAAACTTAAAGATAGACAAAACACCCGGTCCTGATGGCATTAATAATGAACTATTAAAAGTGGGAGCTGCACTGCTTGTAACGCCGCTGACAAAGCTATTTAATATGATTATACAATGTGAAGAAACACCTAAGCAATGGCATACATCAGATATCAAAATATTATATAAAAAGGGTGACCCAAAAAACATAAACAACTATCGGCCAATTAGTCTATTGCCCTGTATTTACAAGCTCTTTACATCCTTGTTCCAAAGGAGAATAGCAAGACAAATTGACGATTACCAACCTGTAGAACAAGCAGGATTCCGGTCAGGATATTCAACAATAGACCACATCCACACAATAGAACAAGTAATTGAACGCTACAAGGAATATAAGAAGCCTCTCTTCATTGCATTTATAGACTACACCAAGGCCTTTGACAGTATTTCACACAGTGCTATATGGGATGCCCTAAATAATTGCAAGATACAATCTAAATACATTAACACATTAAAAAACATATATAAGAATAGCACTAGCAGGGTTAAACTCGAGGTGAGAGGAAATGAGTTCAAAATCAGGAGAGGAGTCAGGCAAGGGGACCCAATATCACCTACGCTGTTTATAGCAGTGTTACAAAACGTATTTAGTAAGTTAAAATGGGAAACAACAGGCATCAAAGTATATGATAAACGATTAACTCATTTGCGATTTGCCGATGATATAGTTATTTTCGCAGAAAATAGTGATAACCTGCAACAGATGATAAATGACCTAAATAAGGAAAGCTGTAAAGTCGGACTAGAGATGAACCACACAAAAACAAAAATTATGTCAAATACACCCCCAAAAAAGATACTCGTACAAAATAAGGAACTCGAAAATGTAGACCATTACATTTACCTGGGGAGGAGAGTCTCGTTTAATACCAATAGTAACAGAGAGGAGATAGACCGCAGAATAAATATCAGCTGGCGAAAATATTGGAGTTTTAAGGAGGTTCTTAAGGGTAACTATTGTAAAAGTCTCAAGAAAACAGTAATGGACACTTGTATCCTGCCTTGCCTAACATATGGTTGTCAGACTTGGGCACACACAAAGCAGACCAAGCTAAGACTCAGAACATGCCAAAGAGCAATGGAGAGGAGCATCCTGAAAGTCAAATTAAAGGACAAGATCAATAGCACAGTCCTCAGATCCAGGACAGGAGTTATAGATGCACTGGAGTTTGTACTGAAACAGAAATGGAGATGGGCCGGCCACATAGCCAGGATGACAGATGGAAGATGGACCAGCAGAATCACGAAGTGGCCGGGACCGCAAGGAAAAAGAAAGGTGGGGAAGCCTAAATCCACATGGGCAAAGGATATAGCAGGTACAGCTGGAGAAAATTGGATGCAAAAGGCAAAAGACAGAGAAAAATGGAAAGAACTAGAGGAGGCCTATACCCAAGAGGGGTCCCTAGTATAGTCATAAACAGATACATAATAATTAAATTAAAAGTGTAAAGATTATAAATACTATTTATGTAATTACTTGGGAAAAATAAAGGCTTTATTATTATTATTTGTATCTCTCTTTCATCACGGGCCTATAAATCCCGGTCTTTTGATAGGCTTGCGCGGGGATACAGATCCAACACGTAGAGGCCCTTTGGAGAAATTTGCTGTGTTTTACACCTGCTGCAACCCATTCACGGGCACAAAAATAGATATCCGTGAACCGGTCCCAGCAGGCGTATTAGAGACTATTGAGAAGGAATGGAAAAGACTAATGGGCTATGGTGATGGAGGATGGATGGATCAGAGATGGAACTATAGAAAAGAGGTCCGGACACCTGCCATAACAATGATTTCTCTTTGCTATCGAGGCAGGCGGTGACTCGCCGCCGACTAGATGGGCCCCCGTAAATGCCGTCACAAGAGACAGCCAGGGGCAACACCGGTGTAGGCGGCTCAGGAGTGTAGAGAGGTGTACACCGCTTTCTGCGCAGTGGCTTGACAGCCGCTGCACCAACTCGCGACTTACGCAAATTTACACTTCCACCCCTGGAGCATATAGCTCTGACGACTCCTCTCTGGACGGCCAGTTAAGGCAAGCCAGAGTTGAGAGTCCTACGGGTCCCCTTGGGGTTCCACTCCGACCGACGAAGACACGCCGGAGGCGGGGACCCTGACCGACTCTCGGGAGCACTCGGGTCCGTGGGGTCGTTACTCCCCAACAGCTCGCCACAAGCTGCCCTGCGGCCTTATTATTATTATTATTATATACACAAATATTTATAATATTGTAATGGGTCTATTGCCTGAATAAAGAAATATTCATTCATTCATTCATTCATTCATAAAACTTGATTAGAACAGAAAAACAATATAATTATCAATTGACTGCCAGACAGAATCTTTTCATACTAATTTTAATCAAATTAAAATCTAATCATTTATGATTTTTAATGTTTGATGTTGATAATGTAGTGACTGCAATTCTATAGCAATATTATGAATTATGATCTAAAATCAATTTATTTCAGGTTTACTTCATCTACAATACGTGGATTGTAGACTATAGTTGGAAGGTTTACTGAACATGATCTTAATTAACTTTGTTACATTATATAAATTCTCTGCATCCTTAATTCATATTGAATTTAATAATCACTGATGACAGGATGTACTTTATTTTAAAAACAATTTCTTACTGATCTATTAAAGATTCTCACCTGATAAGCTTTAGTAAGCTTCATGAAAGCTTTTTCATCACCAGTTTCCTTATCTGGATGGAGTATGAGAGATTGCTTACGATATGACTTCTTGATTTCAGCCTGAGTAGCTCCCGGAGGCAAACCCAGTATTTCATATGGATCAAAGTTGGACATTTCATAGTCAAACTGTGACACTTTATATGCTAGGAATGCGAGTAGCACCCAACCAAGGATTATAGCAAGTTTTATAAGGAAATTCTTTAAAGATTTGTAAGGCTGTGATTGTTCTATTATTGACTGTTTCTTTATACAATTTGGACATTGACATTGTTCTGCTTGTTTTGCTGGATCTGAAACAAGAAAGATTCAGGTTTTATGACAACATATTGTATTTAAACATTTTGTTTGATTATTCATTATTTAGGGATATTAACAACATCACTATAGTATTAACAATATTTGTGGCTCTAGTGAAAAAGGGTTTAACTTGCTTTTTGGAAATTATAGTGTGCTTGAGCACTTGTATTAAAGTAATACCCTACAGCTACAGAAATATCTATAAAGAACTATTCATTTATTAAGTAAATACCTATTAGATAAATTACACAAAAAATGTTTTCTATAACACTGAAGTATACATTACTAAGGAATTTTCCTTATTTTTTAGAATAGTCTCATACAGTTTGTACATTATTATCATGCAATGAATAATCTACTAAGCATGACTTGTTCAGGTATGACTTTATGTGGGATCTACATTAATAAGAGACTGTCCTTTTGGTGACTGAACAAAGTTAATAAAATGATTTCCAATTATGGTAATAGAGGCGTGGTTAGTCATCAGTGATAACTATGGACAAGGAATGCTGGTCTTCAGTTAAATCTTAAAGGAAATACTAGCTCTAATCTGTCATTAAATGGTCTCGACGACCAAAGTTATGTATGGTTGATCGTAAAGATGAGTGCAGTGTGCAGCGGCCGTGGCATTCATACATTACTGTTGTATGCGACGAATCGGCTCGCCGCGCGACAAACCTATTGACATAACGGTACACGCGCCCAACTAGGCATCAACTGTTAGTCACATCAGCACCCTAATATACCACATTCATCAATTAAACACTAACAAGTACCATTTAAACACGCATTAACAGAAAAACATGAAATAATGCTTTACCTTCTTTTCTTTTCCTGGGCCAGTAGTAAAAGGTCGCTGGCACTAATATTAAAGCGAGGAATGATAACACAAAATAAAAGAATGTCGATCCACTCTCATCATATTCAAATTTTTGGCCTCCCATCGTTATTATATTAAATCATTTGTGGAGAATATGAAAATCACTACACGCAACACGAGCTCGGTAGCGGAGACGTGTCGTTGAACGTCATTTACGTCATTGTCAAAAATTTGTTGTCATTTGTCATTGAACTGTTCGAGGATATGCGAGACACGGTAAATTGCGAAAATCTTTAAAAGCAGCGGTTAATTAAAATACTTGAACAGCATGACATGCGACTGCGACAGAGGAAGGATTTACACACGGTACGACTACATGGGCAAACATTTTTAATTTTTAAACAGGGAGTAAAAACTCAATCTTAAATCACTTATTAAACATTTATAGCTAAAGTAGAGTTTTGTAGTTTTTGAGTGGAATTTTGCCCCAATTATTGCTCCAAAATTCAAAATCGCGACACTAAATTGTTGCGTCCATAAAGCCCTTAAAATGACAATCTCTTGACAAGTTGACATTTTGTTTTTTATAATTTGACAGAATCCAAATTCAATGAAAATTCAAAAATAATAATAAATATTGACTATTAATATGAAACTGTAAAGAAAATAATAACATTGTAAGTATAAATTAACCATCTAATCACTGTACTGTGCCACCAGTTTCCATAAATACCAAATACATATTACGCAGTGTGACGTTTATGTTTCGTAAGTTTTTTTGGCAATAGACCTTAAACGTTGTTTTTCATGAAGATGTTTGCTAAATGCGAACGATTTCCTGTTGGACTTTCGAGTTTCACTGCAGTGTTTCATCACATGAATCCGATTTGTAGATGGCGACTAAAACTATTGCAAGTGCCACTGTAAGGGCTGTGAAGAAGAGGCTGCTACCTTCACGTGCGGCCCTGGTACTCACTTCGTCAGCAGTGAATAAGATCAAAGAAATAATGGCTAAAGAAGAGGCTAAAGGTTTCATTGGACTTAAAGTGGGTGTCCGGCAGAGAGGATGCAATGGGCTCTCCTACACACTGGATTATGCTAAGTCTAAGGAAAAATTAGATGAAGAAGTAAAACAAGATGGGGTCACCATTATTATAGATAAGAAGGCACAGTTAACGTTATTAGGTGTGTATTAATGGTCTTTCAATGACTGGTAAAAGCTTTACAATATTGTTCAATAAACAGTTGTCATGCAAAGTCATCATTAACAACACTTTCTGTTTGTTTCACAAATAAATACTTTGACATTCGTATAGCAACTACATAATAATGTTGCTTACATGCTTTACAATTTTTTTGCAACTGTATCAGTGAATACTGTTCTCAAAAAGATGATGACCATAGTTAATTATTAAAGGCATCCATAGGTTCTAGTAGTTGTTTACTATCAAGGACCTGTTTCTCAAAAGTTTGTAAGTTTTAATACAAGTAATTAAAAAGTCTCTCTTTATCACCATTTTATAAAGACTTTGCTTGTATTACAAGTTATAAGCTTTTGGAAATTTGTCTTAGTTATTTGCTGCATATACCATAAAAACAGTTGAATATTTAGCATAGCCTTAATAATTGTTTGTTTTCCAGGTACTGAAATGGACTTTGTAGAAAACAAATTATCAGCAGAGTTTGTATTCAACAACCCCAACATCAAGGGTACATGTGGGTGCGGAGAATCCTTTAGTATATAGGCAGTGGAAGGCAGCTGCTTCTAGTTACTTAGACAAACATAGTTTGCAGTCAAACATAATCTCTATAATCTCTTCGCTTTAGTAGTCATGCTACACTGAAACATGCAATAGTAGGAAATTTTGAAATATTTGATCTGAGATTGAGTCAGAATATGAGAACTTGAATAGCTTCATTTACACTAGTCTGACTGCACATTAATTGCAATGCTTTGTTAGTTCTCCTATTCATAGGTTTATATCTTGAATTATGAAGGTTCTGAAGATCATATTTGATAAAAGCACATACTATAATATTTTCACCGATCAATATACATTCTTGCCTGCATAGTGTGTGCTTTAATTTTTTTTGTTAATGGAAATAATAGCTTAAAATCAAACAACATTAAACAGTACAGTATTCTCATTATTTTCTTATCAGAGATCATGGTTGCAATTGTGGCTAAAAATTAGTTGTGAATGATACCAACTTAGTTGGGAATTCATTGTATATTTTTGTAATATACCTGTAAGTTAAATACTTAGCTGTAGTTAAAAAGAATTTGATTTATTTATCTGGATATTTCTGGAATTAATACTAATTAAATAGTTTGAAAATTTTAAGTGTGTTTTATCTGATAAAATATACAAATCACAAACTACATTATCATCAATATCCTGACATTTATCCCAGCCTTTTAATATGGCTGCGCTTGTTTGAAGGCTACCAAATCGAAATGATTACGTTTTTTTGAGGGCCACTGAAACCGGTGTCATGCACAATACAATACAATACAACCAGCTTGGGCCTTCCAACCTAAGCCGTATTGTGCTTTGGTTTATTTTTCTCTTGGTTTCACCCCAATCGGACCGTAAAGATTAAAGCCTTTTTTGCGTTCATGCGCATAAGCTACGAAGAGGCCGTTGTCCAGCAGTGGACTAATATAGGCTAATGGACAAGTGTACTCCACCAAGATCAAGACCAAATACCGAAACATTTAATTTATACAAAACAAACAACCAACCGATTTAGACTTTGACAATCTGGTTGGAGTTATAATATTTATCTCGTAAATCAATAGAAAAACATAGAAATCTCATGAATTCCTTATTTATTCACAATTTTTATTTTTACATTTGTGAACGAAGATTTTTCGAGAAATTACTAGATTATGAACGCGTCCATGAGTGAGGAGGACAAAGATCTTCCATTCCGCTCGCACAAATAACATGGAGGCATCGCTGTAGAAACTGTCTTGAGCGTATTTTGTGAATTTGTCTTTGTTTACGTGTTGAATTAATGAAAGCAGAAAACGGTGTATGTAACAAGTGTAAAAAGACACGTCCTTTTGTGGGTTATGAAATTTCTACTAAGACATTCTTACAGAGTTACTGCGGAAGACTAAAATTTGTGAAATGAATAACGGAGACGTCGGGGGGTCCCGTGGAAGAGGCCGCGGATGGCAGCAGCCCGAGAATCCGCCGAGGGAGCTTCGTCGCCCGAGGAACGTCGTCGAAGAACCTAAAGGTAACGGGATGCGTCGCATACGGTACTTTCTCAAACCGACCCAGGGCGCGATGACGTCGCATAGTCGGCCAGTTAACTGCGTTTTTATTCAAGACTTCAGGTGAAAGTAAGGATTTCAATTTCTAATGACGTCGACGTAATTTGACAGAACGAAGGCGGCCGGCCGCATACTTGCCTTATTTCCGTTGAGTTCTTGATTCATCTTCAGAATTAAATCTGTTGATGGTGCATACTAATGTGCTCATTTTATGTACATACCTACGTAATTATCTAGCGCGACAATTTAATGAAGTGCTTTGACCTGTGATTTCGTTTCATTGAGGGAGCCACATGTATCAAACAGGATTTTTACAGACTGTGTCCTGTACTATCTGAGTAAGCAAATATCAAAATATGAATCTATGTAAACAAGATTATTTTAATTATTCTGTCATTGTAAAAATGCTGCATTCTCTTGCCCTAAAATCAGAAGATATGTTACCTTAAAAGAATACCCCCTGGAGGTTTTTTATTAAGTGATCAGAATCAAATTAGATGCAAATTGGACTTTGGATTATGGCTGTAGTCATCAACAGTTGATAAACATCATGGATATGAATAATTTGTTATCTATAATATATATTCTCCACAAATAACATCAAGTTTGTTACATAAACCTGATATTATTGATGGCATGAATGATACTTATAAAGGTGACCTGAGAGCTACGGAGCTTTGTAACTTTTATGTATGTCTATTTCTATATAAATCTCATACAAGAATAAGTCCTTTTCAAACTCCTCATTTAGATACAATATCCAACTATTAGTTTCTTACATGAAAGTTGATAGATGCAGATATTATATACTATGTTTTGTCTATGCTAATTTGTTGCATTGTTTGCTTTCAGACTGGTTTGCTATTTTGATGTCATTGTCACTTGCTCATCTGACCCTGAGGTCATAATATTATTGTGGTTTGAAAAAAATATGTGCCAGCTACACTCATAATAACTAAGTTTTCTATTAATAGTCAGGTCCATACTGAATGAGCAGCCTAGAGAGAAAATTACCATAAGAGGCATCTATCTGTCTTGATTACAATTGACAAAGAATATTACAGATTAATGAACTTATTTAAAAATTTTTTTTTAGTTTGGCATTAGGAGGAGTAGAGGTGGCAAGGCACTGGCAAACAATAATTTAATATAATTGTTTGATCCTTTTACATGAAGAAGAGGAATTTTATTTGAATGTAAACATGTTTGCCACTTGAGCATTGTTACCACCTTGAGAAGGCATATTGTGTAAGAAAAGGATAAATAGGGCTAATTACCTGATAGTAATAGTATTTTATCTGGTGATTAAACATTCAGCTATGAAAACAAAATATCAACAAGTGAAAGTTGATTGACCTTTTTTATCCATTTATCTTGAAGCTCCATTATACACTTGACAAAGTCTTATCTGTTATGTAAATTTTACAGCCAATAATTTCTGCATTACAATTTTGACTAATATTTTTACAGTACATTTATTTTGCTTCACCAGCTTATAACTGGAATGGTGTTGTAAACTAGGTTCAACCTATTTTTTCTGTGTTAAATGTGGAATTCTTTATTATTCCTACTCAAAATATCATTTATTTCCATTTATACAAAGATAAATATTGTTCCCAATTCTTTTTTGCCATTTGGTTATGTGGTTACAACCTCCTCTTGATAAAGTCCTCCATTATTTTTCTCATCCCTTGCCAAGAGATATAGGCACACAGAGATATACATGGTGTTTTTATTGATTAAATTAAAGGAAGCTTATTTAGTTCAAAAAGAATCAATTTGTCTAAGAAACTAGTATCTTAACTCTTAGTTATTGAGTTAATGAAAAAATCAGTTTAAAATGACTGAACAAGTAATATTGCAACTTTATTACATCCTAATGTTACTTATTTTGACTTATGCAGTCAGTCACCTGAGATCTTGTTTTTAAAGTTCTCTCATACTTGCCATTTCAATTATTATGTATGAAAAGGAAAAAAATATTTTTTTTACGAAATTAACAAAAGCCGACATACCAGGCAACTTCTATTAATGTCCCAAGTAACAGGTTACTTTTTTCTAACTCTATAAACAACTAACAATTGAATGCTCCACAAGTTACTTAAAAATTGACAAGTTATTTATTTATTTTTTGGGTTCATGTAAGAACATGAAATACAAGAGTATTTTTTGATGTTCGGATATCCAAAAAATATTTTTAAGACAAATTAATTAATAATTTAAATTACCTCTTCAAATTGAAGTAATTAATAACGGCTATTTGTCATTTCCTGTAAAATTAAATGATATTTATTAGATTTAACGTTTTAAATAGCTTAAATAGCTGTTATAATTTCTGTAAAACACCTTAAAAATTAGAAAAAGCCACAAAAAAAACATGACTATTTCTAAGTAACTTGTGGGGCATTCAATTGTTAGTAATTTATTTATTTATTTATTTATTTAAACTTTATTGCACAAAAGTAAAACTTAAAGTACAACAGGCGGACTTAATGCCATGAGGCATTCTCTACCAGTCAACCTTGGGGCAAAGCAGAGAAAATTGTAGGCGGCGCAACTATATAAATATAAACCAAATCTGTGTATAATAAATTAATTAAAAAGCAATTACAAAATCGTACATATATATACATACATTATAACATACTCTAATATATTTATATAAATATCATACATATATACATATAATATAATAATATAACTTGCTCATGAAGGAGATACCAATTAGTTTTTCTTAGAGCAACCAGCAAAGAAATTACGCACGGATTTTTTAAAAGCGTGCTTGTTGGATAATTTATGTTTACAAGAACGTATTACTGTTCACGAATCATGTTTCACCCTGTATTAGTTGTTGGCGTCCAAACGGGGTAACAATATACAATAAGTGCAGGGATATACACTAGGGTGTTTCACTTCTGTATGGGCAAAGTAATTTTTTTCGTAATGTATGGGGCTTTGGCTCCACTTTCAAAAGTGTGTAACCTCTAAACGTTATCCAATCTCAATAAAATTTTATATACACGGTGGAATTTAATCGGTGAACAGGAACCCATTTTTCTAATTCAGTAATCAATGGCGGTCACGTTTATGTAGTACTTAAGTGGAACCAAGTTTTTTTTTTAGCATAACAAATTTTTATGTTGAAATTAAACTTTAATTAAAATTTATTGTCACCCTACTAATGGTTTAGTACGAAAAGTTTAATACCTCTTTTCAAACTATCAGCCATGCATCGCTCTTATTTTACATAGGAATAGAGTCTATCGCAAAAATTAAAGCATGTGAGTGGTTATTGCTCATTTATGTTTTAAGTTTCTATGGCTGATAGTTTGAAAAGAGGTATTAAACTTTTCAGACTAAACCATTAGTAGGGTGACAATAAATTTTAATTTCAACATAAAAAAATTGTATGCTAAAAAAAAACTTGGTTCCACTTAAGTACTACATAAACGTGACCGCCATCGATTACTGAATTAGAAAAATGGGTTCCTGTTCACCGATTAAATTCCACCGTGTATATCATTTTTCTATCAGAGAAACTTAGGGCGTGAGCAAAATCAGAGAAAATATCACAATTTTCAAAAATGAACCACCCTAATATACACGCATCAGCTTTCAGCTGCTAATGTATCAATGCATATAATAATCACAGCTCACGACCGATCTTTGTGGAACTCTCTGGGGGAGGCCTATGTCCAGTAGTGGACGTCAATTGGCTGATGATTATGATGATATAATAATATGTAAATTTTGTCTACCAGTGGAGCCGCCCAAGTCCAACCTATCCGCGGAGGCGAAGGAATGGTACCCGCCCAACTATACGCCTGCGGCCTACGCGGAGCCGGCGCCCTACCGGCCGCAGCGCTTCTCCGTGCAGGACCGGCTGCGACAGGCGCAGGATCAGAACCCGTACAACTTCGACAACATGAACTATTCTCTTGAGGAGACTGAGAATATGGATTTGAGGGTGCGTGCAACTATTTTAATTTTAACCTCCTACAAAGTTGTCAGCCTCCGTAGCCTAGTTGGTTTTAATAACGGCCTTTTTTAGGCATCTAACCTTATAACAGATGACATATACCCGAGAAATTTGACCGGTGTCCGCTAATCTGGAGTGGCCTAGTGGTTTAGGCATCAGCCTCGAAAGCTGAGGACGTGGATTCAAGTCCCACCTCTGGCGTTGGTAAACTTAGGTATTTTTTCTTTGGTATATGACATCTTGTCAGTTTATCAGCCTCCGTAGCCTAGTTGATAGTGACCCTGCCTACGAAGCTGGAGGTTTCGGTTTCGAATCCCGGGGAGGGCATTATTTGTGTATTTATTTATCACAAATATTTGTTCCTTGGTCATGGCTGTCTATGTATTTAAGTATCTATCTATTATATATATTATATTGTCGCCTGGTACCCACATCGCAAGCCTTAATTGAGCTTACCGTGGGACTAGGTCGATTTGTGTAAGGTGTCCCAAGATATTTATTTATTTACTCTACCCAAAGTATATAAACAGACATGGAAGCCATGGTGGCACGAACAAAACTTTGCTAGGGAACTTCCACTAGATATTATTTTATCAATATGTTAGTCTTTCTTATGATTATTTATTATTTTTATTTTTATTTTATTGATATTATGACAGAAGTACCATTATGACTTCGAAAGAAATTTATCTAAATTAGGCGTAGTTGTAAAATGTCGAGAATTAAGCAAACTTTGGATGGAAATTGATCAAAGATGAAAACATAGCTAATTGTTAAAGTTTTTAAGGTGCATTCAGACCAAACGTGTATTCGCTATTCTAACCCCCTACTCTACGAAATTCGATCGTTACACAAAACGTGATTCGTTGATTTCGTTGAGTGGGGGATAGAACAGCGAATGCTCGTTTGGTCTGAATGCACCTTTTGAATTTTACAAGACCTAAAAAAAAATTATTCGCTTATCGCGATAGTTATTCATGAAATAAAACAATTATAATGGTATTACATCGCGTATATTAATTAATTAATTTGATTACATCCCGACGTTTCCAACACTTTACAGAGATTTTCGTCTACACTTCCTCCATTGTCAATCACTCATAGACAATTTGTTAACATAAAATTTTGGTGGTAACCAAGTGCAGTAAAAGTTTCATCAAATTTTGTTTCACTGTAAAACTCATCAGTATGCAATGTATTTTTTGGCTAATAAACATATTTTGATTTTGATTTGATTTGTCAGAAATGCAGCAAAGTAATTATTTGAAGCCTTAAAAAGTGATATGAGACTATTTAAAAAAATTGTTTCATTTATTTCATTAAAACAAATTACAAACTCAGTCATTCTTGTGCAGGAGAACATCGGCAACCTGATAACCGTGATGTGCGAGATAACCTTCGACCCGGGCAAGTTCGACACCCTGTGCGGCCCACTGGTGGACTCGTTCGCGTCCATGCTGCACGAGCGCAGCTACACCAGGGCGCTCATCGACGCCATCGTTAACCAGGTACTGTACCCTATGTCAACAAAAAATAATAATAGTCCGGGAGCTAAACTTTAACTTGTTCGAGAAAATTACATTAAATCCTACAGTATATTTATTTCAGGAATATGATAAAACATCGTTTTGTGAATATATGAATCTAATTATCCCTGATAAATGTGTGGAGGTTTTTTCATAAAATCAATATTAAGATTTTATTGTTTAATAAAAAGAAACAATAAATCCTACACTAGGGATTTATTATCCGAGGGGCCTAACTGAATATTTAAGACAATATTTTAAAAAGTCACCACTGAATAATCGTAGATATAGTCAGAAAAAATAAAATTATTTTTAACATTCATAACAATCAAACAGAAATTAAACAAATGGTGATTTTTTACTATAATGACCCGACAATTATTATACTCATCCAAAGAAAAAATTACGTCAGTGACTCAATGCTAACTATTTTTTTTACAGTTTTAACTGATTTACGTGCAGGCGCATTAATTCTACATTTTATTTTTTTAATGTACCTCTTGTCAATAATTAGTTGTGGCACAATACCAAAAAAATCCCCTATGTATACTCTAAGCATTTCCTACAATTTTCGAAATGGTTATTGTTAAAATAAATCGGAGCGGCGCTGACGTCATAAATGCGCGGCCGGCCGCAGGGCAGCGGATAAACGTAGGTGGGGTACTATGTAGACAGGACGGTGCGTCAAATTACAGAAGGAATTTCGTAGGAAGGAAGTAGAAACGTCTTAAATAAAAATTAGTAGTAAAATAAATAGGTATTAAGCAGTTTTTGAACTGACGATTAAAAATGTAGGCACCTATACAACTTGTAACCTATTAGGGGCCTGTATTTAATTCCCGACGCAAAATGAGGTGTTACAATTATTCAAAAATTTATACAGGGTGTGGCCTGTAATAAGAGCAATAAATGAAAACATAGACCCTTTAACTAATCAGTAATTAACTCCAAATGGTTTTAATTAATTAAAAACAAAAATAAATTTTCTATATTTTTCTAACAAAGTTAATCGACCCAGCAATGTACTGCAGACATTATGTGTCCAGTCGAACATTTGACATTGACATTTAGGTACTATCGGTTTCGCGTATTATTGAATCTAAATGAATCAGTATTGCTTATTAAACATACCTATCTACTTATTGATTACTTTGTCACTTATTTCAACATTACGTAACAGATCACAATCTCAATTATCAGGTGTGAACTGACGAAATAACTAAATTAGTAAAACGCCATAAAGTGACTTCAAAACAATTTATTAAGTAAACGGTTACAACAAAAATAGTGCACTAATCACATATCTCACCGGGTGAACTCTTAACCACTCAACTTGCACTTACATTAATTGAATTTGTAGACATAGGCACGACTACGATGATGTCGACGATACGATCTGCTTCTTTATTTGACTCCACTCTGACACGACATAACACTTACTGAGAACAGGATCTTGTCGAAACTAAGTAAGAATTTCACTGTTAATCTGGTTGGAAGTGAAAACCTACAGGTCACAGTCAGAACTGCATTTGGTATACGTTGCTTTGAAATGACAACAATAGTGCTTGGTTCTATTATGAACTCAGATAATATTCGTTGACAAGTCGTTTACACAATGATTGGCTTACTTTTCTTATTAATTATGTGCTTCGTGTGCATCGCAATTCGCAATTTTATAATTTATTTTATTATTTTTGGTAATGTTTTGATATAACAACTTGACGTAAATTGTCATTATGTTGTAATAGTAGAGAAAGTGACTTCACATAAAAAAGTTCGCATTTACAACTGCATGGTCTATGGTTTCGAATGCAAAGATACCACTACTAAAATGTGCACTAAAGAGTAAAACAAAAACGGTCTTCGTGAGATGACTCCTGTCAGAATTGTGTCCCTTTCTATTGAAATGACCATGGCCAAACAAAACACGGGACAAATGGCTTATAAAACGATTGTGTAAGTATTCGGGGGCTTAGAATATCTTGTGTGTGACTGAAACATTCGGCTTTCTCGTGGCTACCCGTCCCTGTTTATTTGCATTCATGAACAATAACATAACATATGTATGAGTTACATGAACCCTGAGGGGTGTTGGACTATATTGATTAAAAAGAGACGATAAAAGAAAAGGACAGGCCGAGTGATGTTGTCATTGTCAAACAGAAGGGACAGTCGCGAACCGGGATTGTTGAGTCACTTGTTACAGTTCGTAAATTAGTCGGTACACAGTACTGATCGGGATCGATTCGTTATTAACGACTTTTGCCGAAATCAGTTCACCAATGACGTAGACGTTACTATGGTTAAATAATAACAAAACTCAGTTAGCCAATGGCCGAGTCCGCGAATGTCACGGATGCTGATGTTGCTGTGGTTACATTACAACAAAGCTTGATTCGTTATCAACGATTTTTGCCGAACTATGTTCAACAACGATGCGGACGTTGCTATGGTTACATTATAACAAAACTCGGGTGGCCAATGACCGATCCCGCGAGTTACACGGATGCTGACGTCGCTATGGCTACTTCATAACAAAGCTTGATTAACCAATGACCGATCACGGTTTTACCGGAAACTGATGTTTTTATGGTTACCTTATAACTGTCCTGTCTTAGGTAAAGCAAAGGGACTGCTATAAATATGCCATGTGTGGCTTAGCAAATCTTGTGTTAGACAGCAACTGGCAGATACCCACCTCTTTTCGATTGTAATGATTAAAAAGTTTTCTACCATTTCTTCTAGTCTAAAAGATTGTTTTAGGTATCCGACAAGACGTTAGACAAGGACACCCTAGCAGCAGTAAACTTCTCGCCAGGACCGTTCCTGGCTTATAAAGAAATATCTACTCTAGGACCTAGTGTTGAAATAAGTCTCGTTTTTGCTAAATTATGTTTTTTAGTGCACAATCTAGTAGGTATAACATATTTGTTGGAATTCAAATAAAAATCAAAACCTCTACAATGGGTCTATATCGGGTGGCATAATGTTTTTATTTCGAAAAATTTGTCGCATAACAACTTTACGCCGAAAAATGTATGGCATAAACATTGTTGCGCATATTTTTGTTATTACGAAATTGTTAATCCTAACTTGGTTGTTCCTAAATATTGTTTGTCCTAATGATCTTTGTGTCTAATGTATATGTATCGAAAAATTATTGTTCATAATGGTGATGTTCCTACTATTTAATGTACTAAAAGTGATTACCTACCTTTAACTAATTAAAAAAAAAATTTTTTGATTCCTTATACTTAATTATTACTGAATAATTAGCCCTGTTGTCCAAAGAATTTAAGTGAGCAATTTTGACCTGGGAACCGGTCGACGAAGCCCCGCTGCGCGGGGCTTCTATTTCCGCTCTAAGGGATAAAAGGTACCTAACGAACCTATCCAGATTAAGGTAGGGGAAGGTTCAAATTATTTCTTTTTTAATGCGGGGGGCTTCGCCCCCGAGTCCCCCTGGTGGGGGCTTCGCAACAATAGATTAAAAATACTTAAGTATTTAAAGACTACGCCATTTACTCCGCCCTAGCTTCGAAATCTAACCAATCCACGTCGGTTTTACCCTAGTTTATTACTTGAATATTTTTTTTAACCATTCACCCTGTTGTTCAAATGTTTTGCATGTTGTTATTAAAATGCCTTTTTGAATGAAATTTCGGACATGATAAAAGTAGGCGCAGTGAAAATTTACAGTTAGAGTAGTAGGGAAAACAATATTTATTACAATGAACATTAGGATTATTATGCTTTAGGTCATTTGACGTTCGAGTAATGAATATTAGAATAAATATGGTGTAGGTATTTTAAACGTGTATGCGCAAAATTAAGTAGGCTAAACAAGTAGTATGCCTTTTAACATTATGCCAAACATTCTCGGCCAAAAAATTTTAAGACAATCGACGTTATGTGACACGACAGACACCCCTCTACAGTACAAAACAGTCGTACACAAAACACTCACGGCTTTCTCGCGGCTTTTTTAATCAATACAATCAAAACGAGACGAGTAGCCGCGACAATTTCGCGAGCGGCAATCAAACCCAAGATGTGCTAGGTTCGCTGTCTTTTTCGAGGTGTCATTGTAAACTTCCGATGATAAAGTAAAAACCTCTTTGTTGCTAGGGCATCTTTTTGGAGAATTTTAAAACAAACTTGTCAAAATAAACGAGTTCTCACGCGATTAGTTGTTCTTTATGCCTGGGCTTAAGAACTAGTTTCGATTGAGTAGATTATGAAACTTCGCCTCGGTACCAAGAAACCACCTTGTACCAAGACATCTAACGATCGTTAACGAGAATTTAACGATAGTTAAATACATTGATTATATATTATGTACTTTGAAGTGCTATATCTCAGAGTTGGTTAACTTTGAAGCATTATGATAAGGTCTAGGCAATTGCGTATAGTCCAAAGATTCATCGCTTAAATTTAAAGCTCCTATTATTGGCCACACCCTGTATATATAACTATACCTCTCTCTTTCACGCACAGCGCACGGCATCGCCGCACACGTATCGTAGGCACATGCGCGGGAAGGCGGGATTTAAAAAATATTCGTTGTAAGATTATAGCTGTTAATGTCGATTGCTCGTAAAGCACTTAATATATTTCAAATATTTTATTTTTATTTTGCGTGTTAATAAACATATTATCTAAGAAATAGATCATCGTGGCTGTACGTTTTCATTGAAACGTCTTATAAGCAAAATAAAATAATAACAGTGAAAAAAAAATAGATGCAACTGTGTCACCGCGGAGAAAAGTTACTAAGACGTTTATGTCTTTATTTTGGTCCAATGACCAAATTTTCGAATTGCGCAAGATTTTGTAAGTTATATTTTTTATCAAATAAGGAAAAAAAAATTAAGGTATAGTTTTTTTTTGTATAAGCTTTACGAAAAAACTGGGGATTTTTTTTTCCTTAATTATAAATCATCTGAAACAATAGAATGAATGCATAATCTCGAGGGTAGAAATTATTGAACGTGCTGTTCCAATTATTGACCTTCAAGTCCTCGACTGGATGAGAAGCTCTCGCGCGGCACTGGGGATTATTGCATGGTGTGAATCTGTATACCCTAAATATTCATTAGAAAAAGCTTCCGAAACTGTAGGATTTAATGTGACCAAAAACTTTTCTTCCCCCGACTATAAAAAAAGGTAGTCACTAGTAATGATAACTTTCGACCCAGGTAATCACTAGTAATGATAACCTGTGTGACGGTGTGTTGGCCGTGTGGTGACGGCAGGAAGAATACATTTGTCACCACCCCAACTCCTGCGGGTGTCGTAAGAGTCGACTAAGAGATTGAAGTGTCACTGGCCATTTTTGATAACGATTGATGATTGGCAGCAGCCTCATCATAGTGGACACAATACTGCGATCGCCAATCCGCTTGCCCAGCGTGGCGATTATGGCCATTTACCTCCTAATGCGTCTATACGCATAGTTAATAGGAGAGGCCTACGTCCAGCAGTGGACTATCATAGGCTGATGGTGATGATGTGTGATGATGTGATAACCTATGCTCACTGGTGAACTCATCGATGCTTAGACAAGTTGCCAATCGTAAACGAATGGCAGCTAACTGTCTTTGTCACACTAATTTAATATGAAAGAGTGACAGAGAGAGAAAACAAAGATACGCTACTAAGCGTTAGCGATTGGCAATTTGGCTAAGCATCCAGCTAATGTAGTTCTAGGGTACACATGCTGCCAGATGGCCAACCAATAAATCTGTATTGCGAAATGCAAAACTGTGTATGAAATCTGTGCGGAAAGAAAACTTACGGAGTGAAGAATGTTCGTGCTTTTTTAACAGGAACTTGAGATAATTAGCATTAGGCGTATCAGTTTATTGATTGAGGATTTAAAAATTGTTTATTTTTTATTGATTTAAAAACATAGAATTTAAAAACAACAGACTACTGCCAAGAGCCAACCACACTAATCGTAATCGCAGATTGCGAATCAGGACAAAAGTGTGTTGACTGCGTTCAGTTTGGTCACTCTACGTTGAAATTGCATTGAATTGGGGCACTTACCAGACGATTATCTTCCAGAAAACAAAGATTACTTGGAATCTGTAAAAATCTGATGTAAATATTTGGAAAATCCGTAAAGGATCATGGGCTAATTTGTATGGGCTCTGTCCCCATCCAACAAAAGAACACATGACTAATTTAATAGATCTTGGCAAACTGATGATTTTTTAGTATGACGAGAATCGCCCTATTTGTGAGGATTTCTTGGAAAACCGTGTTTTGTTTTTCTTTTTACATATTTTTTGCTCATTTCATTGAAAGTTTTTTTTTTATTATTACACTAGTTGATTGATAAACAAGCATGCGGGGCTGCGTGATGGTAAACAGTCACCGCAGCCTAAAGACGGATGTAACAACATGACATATTTCATTTCTGTTGGTGGGTGGGGACAGTTCTGTTTCTGCCCATGCTCCTTTGTATGAAACTTTCATCAAATCTGTTATCTGTAATAGGGCTGAAATACAGTACGGTTTCTTTTTCTCTAGCTTTACTTCTTGCCAGTATCGAAGTAGTTTGTTTATTTGTACGGTTACAGATAAATCTGTACATATGGCAGCACTGTTGGTAGGGGACTAGGGAGGGCAGGCACCTGCCAATTTTCCAATTTTAAACTTTCATGATTTTCTTTGATCTTCTTTGTATTTATAATCCATTGCGCGCGAGTCCGACTCGCACTTGTCCAGTTTTTTCTCGAAGAAAACACGATCGATAACCCAGTTTTTGATACCATTTTTGTCCGCAGTCGATCGGCGAGCCGAACTTCCGCTACAACGGCGCGCGTCTCTGCTCCATGTACGATTCCGTGGCCCCTCCCGAGGAGTCCACCTTCCGGGCCTGCCTCCTGGAGCGCTGCTCCGCCGAGGAGAACAAGATCATCACCGGCCTGGAGGGCTCCGAGGAGAATGTCCGGGGCTTCGCCATGTTCCTCGCTGAGATATACACTCAGCTGGAAGATAGCCAGGTGAGGACTGTCTCGAGCGCTGCTCCGCCGAGGAGAACAAGATCATCACCGGCCTGGAGGGCTCCGAGGAGAATGTCCGGGGCTTCGCCATGTTCCTCGCTGAGATATACACTCAGCTGGAAGATAGCCAGGTGAGGACTGTCTCGAGCGCTGCTCCGCCGAGGAGAACAAGATCATCACCGGCCTGGAGGGCTCCGAGGAGAATGTCCGGGGCTTCGCCATGTTCCTCGCTGAGATATACACTCAGCTGGAAGATAGCCAGGTGAGGACTGTCTCGAGCGCTGCTCCGCTGAGGAGAACAAGATCATCACCGGCCTGGAGGGCTCCGAGGAGAATGTCCGGGGCTTCGCCATGTTCCTCGCTGAGATATACACTCAGCTGGAAGATAGCCAGGTGAGCACTGTCTCGAGCGCTGCTCCGCCGAGGAGAACAAGATCATCACCGGCCTGGAGGGCTCCGAGGAGAATGTCCGGGGCTCATCAACGTCGGTTTGAAATCACACTGACGTTTTCGTCAATCCTAGGGAGTGGGGAAACGTCAAACTTTTAAATTCTACGTTTTTCAGTACTGCCACAATAACCCGAAAATATTATAAAGGTTTGCAAAGCTGAACATTAATCTTCATTGCACTCTCTCTCTCTACCTGGCTATGTATCCCACATGGTGGTGGGGTCAGCCTTCTTTATTTTTCTCCTCCACTTCGCCCTATCCTTGACATCGTTTTCAGAAACATTGCATTTAGCCATATCTGCCAGCAACACATTTGTCCAGGTAGTTTTAGACCTCCCTCTTGAACGTTTTCCGGGGACAGACAAATTCAGCAATTGGTTGCCAACATAATCGGGTGGTCTTCTCTTGACATGTCCATACCATCTCATCCTGCTTTCCTGTAGCTTATCGGCTATGTCACGGACTCCCAGACTACCTCGCACATATTCATTGCGGATCTTGTCCAGTCTGGTGAAGGTTGGTTAAGGAAACCCATGACAACAGCTAAGATAATGTGGTTGTTGCAGGGCGGACGCATCCGGTCGCTGGGCGAGAGCCTGTGCAAGGTCCTGCTGCACCTGCTGGACTCCGACAACGACCTCAACATCAAGTCCGTCTGCCAGCTGCTCAAGGTAACATCCACATCTGATTATTACAGATTCTCAAACCTCGATCAATCTGAACTAATTTTACAGGAGGCACAAATATCATACCCAATGTGACCATATACACCGTGTTTTTATTGATTACCGTTAAATTAAATTGAAGCTTATTTAGGTCAAAAATGATCAATTTCTCTAAGAAACTAGTATCTTAACTCTTACTGTTATTGAGTTATTAAAAAAATAAGTTTAATGAATAAACAAGTGTATTGCAACCTTTATTACATACTAATGTTACTTATTTTGACATGTGCCGTCAGTCACCTGAGATCTTATTCTTAAGGTTCTCTCGCACTTGCCATTTCAATTATTAAATTATTATGTATGAAAACGGAAAAAAAATTACCAAATTTAACAAAACCTGTTCATTTCACGGAAATCAATAAAAACACGGTGTATAACATGGACGTCAAACTCCAGCTCAAAAATGCCCCCAAAAACAATTGTTCAATTGTGCCCAGATCAAAGTCAAGTCAAACCATTCTTTATTCAAGTAAGCTTATTAATAAGCACTTTCGAATCGTCTGACATTATCAAGAGAGAGAAAAAAAATCAAATCTACTACTGGTTCAAACCCTACGCCGTTCCTGAGAAGAACCAGTAAGAAACTCAGGTGGACTTATTTTTTCAAAACAGTATAATAATACATCTTATTAAAATAACATGCATTAAAGAATGTATTACATAAAAAAAAAGATTATTATAGACATTTTTATAAAAGACAGAAATAAATAAAGGATATTGAACAAGATGGGCAGGACATAGCGCTTTTCTTAACACAGCTCATATTTCGGCGCAACACAACAAACAAAACTTTGATGGACCAATCACAACTATTTTTAAATGGCGGTTCAAGTTTTTATAGGTTGATATTGAAATTCTCTACCGTGATGCATTTAAGAGGGGGTGACGCTTGTCAACTAAAATCTAGGACTGTTTTTGAAAGGCAGTTTAGTGTGTGTTTATTTGTTCGTAGTACCCCCTTCGCCCGTCATGCTTACATTACAAGGTTTAATAATCTCAGGCTACTCAACGTTCAATCAACATTTTGTATTTCGTCAAACGATAAACATAAGGATATTTACTCCGCCATTCGATACCTATGTAAATAACTGATGAAATATTACAAATCACATATGAATGTAGGTTGCATGCATTTTAACATACTTACGTCATATTTCGATGACGGCGACCAAATATTTATGTAAACCAAAATAACTGTGTCAAAACATACGAGGCGCGACATGACTAATCCTTTCTTAAATACCGCAATCCAAATACGAGTCACTTTATATTGCGGATATTTTGAGCATAAGGTAATTTGTGTAATAAGATGTTTGTGGTAAGATTCAGATGTAATGTTTTAGTATATCGTCAATATGCATCTTTGTGGTAGTAGTTAAAAGTATACTTTTAACACCTTTCAAGGCACCTTATAAGGCACTTAATGGGTCACCGAACAATTTGGATCCAATATGCGAATAGTTGTGAATAGAGATTATTGACATTTTACTCATAAAAAATACAATTAATTGAACTATAGATTTAAATTTTATTTTTAGTACAGATGGTGTACTTTTTAGGCTCTAGTGCGAGAAGTGGGTCATTTTACGTCAAGTCCAAAACTTCGGAGGGCCATCTGTACTAAAAAATATCGTACGAGACACGTGCAAAAACGAAATTCGTAACTCGTGTCGATTTTCAATACTCCCTATCGGTCGTGTTTTAAAACATCGCCGCTCGTTTAGGATTTCATGTTTTTCGCATTTGTGCCGTAATGTACTATTAAAGTTTAGCTCATTCAGCTGTTCAATTAAAAATAGTCAGTTTTGTTCAATTAAAAATAATGCAAAAAATTGTGTATTTTAATTATATTTATGACTTAAAAATATGCAGTACATAGTAATCATATTTCGACCGTCAATTTACAACAATTTCACGGCTAATTGACGAGCATTGTAACTTAGAAATCCGTTTCACTGAAATTAATTGAGTCATTAACATAAATCGCAACGTTTACATGAAAAAACGATGCCAAAACATGCACACGCCTATAACTTATTTACTGCGCTGACGCGCGCTCAAACATAAGCAGAATCGCTTGCATCTAACGCGGCCAACGTGACGCACTTTGACCCCAATAATGATTCGCGTGGTTTTCTCGCAATACACATTGCCAATATTAATACAACTCGTTCGGTGGGCAGATTGGTGAAAGCCTCTTGCCAGACAGGATTTTTGGGGAAATACTATATGAATGGTTTAAGGTCAATTCCATGCAAGAGTGTAATGAAAGTGAACAATTTCTCGCATGTTTATTAATTGTGCAAATTGTTCAGTTATAATGTCTAGACATCAAAATAATACTTATCCAGATATTATGTAACAATTACACTTGGATCATAAGTAAATAAACAGACGATCAAATGGTCACTTTCAGTACAGTGAAATGGATTTACCCTCAACCTCAAATAGTTATTGTATTGATAAGTTGTATTGATGATTATTTTATTGCTGACACAAGGTTAAAAAACTTAATTGAAACTCAGACAATGAGGGTTTTTGATACTTTTTCTGCCGCTATGGGGAGGTGAGATGGCAGCACTGAGCGGGGGTTTTGACGAATTGTCAAAATAAATACGCGCATTTAATTTTCTAAATATTTATAGGTTTATTTATTCTGAAAACCATTACTTTAGGAATATTGTTTTCTAAAATAAATAAAAAAAATTGTTCCAAGTCAATTCCCATGAAATTAACAAAGTTAAAGTAATTATTTTTAATACCAGTGACTTTGCGCGCCTGTTTTATAGCTCCGTCAGTTCGACGACCGTGTATTAGTCGTAATCCATTACAAAATCAATTCTCTTCCAAATAAAATAGAATTTCAATATTTTAGGCCCAGGTGCCTATGAATAGTATGAATCTGACAGCTGTCGAGACCAGGTGCGTACGAAGCGCCATCTGGTGGCAGAAAATTTATCGAAAACCCTCATTAAAAATACATTTTAATTATACAGGTCCTTAACATCCTACATTTCATTTTGCAATATTTTTTATAAAACGCTTTCTCAATTGAGTTCGACGATTTTGTTAGCCGGTCTTGGATCGGATTTAAGTTACGGTTAAGCCTCGTTTTCCTTTGATACAATATTAAACGTACGGTTACGCGTTTGTCGTTAAATATGTGCGTAACCAAGTTGCCAATCACTCACGCATCGTAGTTTTCTGTCTCTGTCACTCTTATCATCATCAGCCTATTATAGTCCACTGCTGGACCACAGTATAAAGACAAGTCCAGTAGTCACTCTCCGGCAGTGGCGACGCGAATGATACCTACTGCACAGGGTCGAACAAAATTAATTATTCGACTTGGTACAAAGGTACTATAGGTATAACTGTCAACAAGGAGGTTGGAACTCTTAGGGCGCACATAGGAGTATTTCAATCATAAAACCGTTTAAAAATATTTCATTGGTTTTTTGAGGATTTTAAGGAATAAAACAAAGAATTTGATTGTAATTATATATTTCAAACCGGCCAAGAGCATGTCGAGCCATGTTAAATGTAGGGTTCCGTAGTTAGTCAAAAACGGATGGGCCGATTATGTTCGAAATAGGTTTATTTTAAAGTATTCTATGAGCCCACAATTCGTGATATTTTTTTCATATTTTTGGACCCACGGATCAAAAGTTTGAGGGGGAGAGAGACCAATTTTTTTTATTCTGATGCGGTTATCTCCGAAAATATTTATTTTATAAAACAACTTTCTTCTGGGTCCCTTATTGTTTTTGAAAGACCTATTCAACGATACCCCCACACTATAGGATTTCAACAAAATAAAAAAAATCATCCCCACTTTACGACAAATTATAAAAAAAAAATGTATGTGATTAAAATGTATATCTGTGCCAAATTGCTAATTTCTAGTATTAAGGGCCATTGCGCTATGCTACAGACATGGCGAACCTGTAAGGGTTCCTAGTTTACTACGGAACCCTAAAAAATAGTATTACGCGCAGTGCGGCCTCTTCTTGTGGGGGGGAGGCCAGGAAATATATTTTTGTCTGAGTTGTCAAAGTTGTGCCTTAACATTTGTGCAGGGAATTGCATGGGGGTTTGATATGTTTGTGGGTATCGCCGGGAATTGGAATCTCCCGCAGCATGGTTTTCGGCCTCGCAGGCGAGCGCGCGGCGGGGAACATTCCAGGCCCTGGGCCCTGTGCGAACCTCGGCCTTCGGCCTTCGCAGGTCGTTTTTATGTTACACTTTTCCATCGCGTAGCCTGGGATCGCTGGGTTCTCTCACGATAATGAGTAATTCGAATCAGTCTTTCGTCCAAAAATGAAAAAAAATGTTCCTGTTTTCTTTCCCTTACATGCTTGCATTATGCTGAATAATGTCAGTTTACCAAATTCTTGAAACATTTCCAAAGAATTTGTAACAAAAACCAACAAAGTATGACATTCAAAAATGTATGTTTATGACGCTGTATCTTTAACCTACTGAAAATCTAAATGGCGGACGTATGCGGACAGTTTTTCTTATACAATCGATGTACATAGACCTTAACATTATTTCGATCTAAAAAAACTAAGTTGCCAAGTCTTGACACATAAACAAAAACACGATTGTCTTAAATTTTCACGGTAAAAATATCGAAATTCAACTACACAAATTAACCAGGTTTTAAATACATTATTTATAACCGATATTCAAAAATTATTACAGAATAATAAAGTACATACCTTCTTCTTCCAGGTTCGAAAGCTTTTTTTTCAATCCGCGGCCATATAAAAATACCACGACAAAAAGTAAACTTTGCAAAGTTGAAATCGCCGAGAACAAAATCGTACACTTGTAGCAATAATTAGGTTCCGACCGATCTTGCTCAGGGATTCGTGAGGGGTGGGAGATTTTAAGCCTTTTATCAGGTGGACCGGTTAGTCAGGAATGTAAAAAACACGATAGGCGGTGAATTTGACTGATTTAGCT
>JALPQI010005315.1:0-63401 GCA_025490895.1 Thaumatotibia leucotreta | reverse complement strand
CGGAAAGAATAAAAAATAACCAAAAGTTTGTAACTTGAGCCATAAAAATGTTTACATTAGTGAACGGATCCATATGTATAATATACCTATCTATTAAGCACAGTTTGAGTCGGATCGTGTGATTAGGTACAAACGATTACTCGATTTAAATGGAAAGCGTATTAAAATCTAGTTTTAGTTCAATGGGAGCGATGTGATTGTCTCGATAATTTAAATCACGACATTTTGATTGCGTAGTTACTAGATACACTTTCGGTTTCTTTGTGAAACATGTTTTTTTAAAGCGATAACCTAGGTAAGTAGAATGGTTTCTCTTTTCCAGCTCGAACGGTCGAGTACCTGAAATAAAACAAAAGATTTATTAAACGACAATAAAATTAATGAAATATTTAATACGTAGGTACGTATATTATACTAAAAAACTTACTAAACTATCTGGCAGACATTGCAAAATATATGTTGTAATTAAGATAATTAAATAAGTACGTTAACCTACATTTAAGTTAATACACTTATTTATACATTATAAAACAAATATTTGCACTGTTAGGTAGATGGGTCAAAATTCTTTTCGTTGTCTTGTTTCATACCACTCTCTCACGCTTTTAGTTGCTGTTTCGACTCAGTATATAAAATAATCCGGTGCACTTGTATTTCTTTTTCACGCTAGATTTTAATCTATACATCATAAATTGGAAACAAAACATCATCTCATACAAAAATCACAACTGTGTCACGTTCTTAGGGACACGAAATAAGACAACGAAAATAATTTTGACCGAGATGTTGCTTCGTATCGCTACATCTATGCAAACATTTTTAGACATATTGGATTTGTAATGACGTTTTTTAGCTAGTCATGTATTGTCATCAGAACTCAGAGCGTTTGCAAAATTTCATCCTTATCGAAGACCGAGAAGTGGATCAAATTACGTTCCAGATTCTTTTACATACATTTATTTTACATATGTGTGGTGACGGCATTAAGAATACATTTGTCACTACCCCAACTCCTCCTGTCGTAAGAGTCGACTAAGGGATCGAAGTGTCACTGACCATCATTTGATAAAAGATTGATGATGGGCAGCAGCGTCATCATAGTGGACACATTGCTGCGATCGCCAATCCGCTTGCCCAGCGTGGCGATTATGGGCATTTACCTCCTAATGCGTCTATACGCATAGTTAATAGAAGAGGCCTACGTCCAGGAGTAGACTATCATAGGCTGATGATGATATAACACATACGTTAGGTACCTAGTTATAAGCGAAGTTAATAAAAGCGTGTTAAAACCAAGACGAAAGAGTCTCGATCGTTGCTTACTAGTTATTCCGAAATCAATCATTATATCATTGAATGAAATCTCGCACATCCGTCTAGACACGCCCACGTGGAAAACAACCATTCCATTATAGTTCGCTTACAAATATGTGACAATTAGCTTTCAACTTTTGCATATTGTTATGTCACTTAAAAAGGAGTCTAAGTTATCCAGCCATCGCCTTCGGGGTCTGCCGGGTCCTCGCTTTGAGTTATGGGGCACCCACACCGTTGATGTCTTGGCCCATAAATCGTCCGGCATGCGGCAGATATGACCAGCCCAGTCCCACTTCAGTGACTGGTCAAATAGCATAAAACCGGGATGGATGAAAGAAGAGGGGGGAGGCCTTTGCCCCGCAGTGGGACAAAATGGGCTTATAATAAATAAATAATAATATTGTTGTGTGTGTATGCATTAATGTATGCATTAATAGTTGTAATTTTTTTTTGGATTTGTTCATTAGTTCTCCGTACATAGTTCTACCATCCGTTTAATACACAATAGGTATTTTGACTTTTTCACTTTTTCCTGGGTTAATTTTATTTGTAATTTTGTACTATGTAGATGGCAAACGAGATACGCATAATATGCACAGAAAACAATCTATGGATGCCTGCAGCTCCAAAATTAGTGTTGTCGACTACTTGAAAATTATAAATATTCTTCATGTCGACGACCAAAAGGGGTAAAAAAATACCAAAGAGGTATAAACTTGGGAAATTTTAGGTATCGTTAAGTAGATAAAGGTTCGCCATTTTAAGTTGGAACCGGTAACTAACAAACACAATTCGCATTTATGTACAGGGTAAGTATCCCAAATAATTCAGCAATTGTAAAACAAAATAGGTTACAGTATACTTATATCACAGTTTGATAACAATTACATGTGTTGGCAGTTATATCAATTAGAGCATCGCTCGGAGGCACGAACGGCGCAGGAGTCGTGACCTGACTGCGTACGCAGAGAAATGTGTATCACTTTCAACTTATGTAAAAAGCTTAGATCGAGCGGATGCCAACCTTTTTTTATGTTGTTAAAATAACTTCGTTGGCTCTTTCTATAAAATAATCATCAGTCAATTGTCAGCCTCCGTAGCCTAGTTGGTAGTGACCCTGCCTACGAAGGCTGTCTATGTATTTAAGTATCTATATGTATCTATCTATCTATTATATATATCGTCACCTGGTTTATTTATCATAAATATTTATTTATTTATCATAACAACCGAAAGACGTCCACTGCTGAACATAGGCCTCCCTCAAAGATTGCCACAATGACCATTCCTGCGCCACCCGCATCCAGTGGACTTCTGCGACCTTTACTAGGTCTTCAGTCCACCTTGTGGGGGCCTAGTTGCCCACGCTGCGCCTTCTGGTATTTTTTTAATTTATTTTGGGCTATAAAATGTAGGCTTAAATTTGTTAGTCTGTTCAGAAACATGCGCGAACGGCAACGCCGATAAACGATTAACACGGAACCATCATAAATCTACTGAGACTGAACTTTAAAACAACAAATACCTGAAGCACTTAACTATTCGAAATGAACTGATTATTTTTCAAGACGACTGAATTATAAATGATATTTGATTAATGAAACATTAGCTTCCGTGTAACCAAATATCGTTCTAAAAGGTTGAGAACTCCTGGCGCAAACCTACATTTCCGCCGCCATTGAATCCACTCACGACCTTGTGGGCAAACAGCGACGCAAGCGCAACCGAACGGCGAAAGGGTTTCGAGGAATTCAATTTATGAATGACACAAGCAATTGATTATAGTTTTTATCGTTTTATCAGCCGGCAAGAAATTGCTTGGGAAACTATTTATCGCTATGTACGAACCACATGCCTAGTTCTTTGAAGAAATTTATAAAATGTCGGTCTTCAGTACCTAGGTCTTTAATGGTCTGTTACTTATCGTCTATTAGGTACCTACCGCAGATAATACTGCTGTCACGATCTGATAAATTGTAAAATGAAATTTAATTGTAAAGAAAAACTATAAAACCTCGACTTACCCTACTCTATAAAGATAATGCGTATAACACGAAATAGAGCATTCTATTGTCCTGTCCCGTACAAACGCGTGTTACATATTCCTACAATTTGAGATTTCTTCCGAGTTATTAGTATTTTTTTTTTGTGATCACTTTTTGACTCCCCTGGTCACGAAAGAGAACTTCGATAAACCCACAATTTTGATAAATATCCTGTGGACTTTTTCGTGTATCAAATGGTCTCTGATTCCGGAGCATTTAGGTAAAGGTTAAGACGAGAGAATAGAGAAAAAAAAATACATAGTGTTGCATCCAGCTACATCATTACATAAAAGCTCTCACGCAGACTGTTGGGTATTTAAAATTGTGTAATACCTGTAATAAACAATACTTTTGCATGCAATCCTAATTATTCCTACATGAGGAACACGAACGAATAATTAAGATTAATAATTAACTGTTTAGCAGTTTGTTATGAGTATCTACACTATCTACTTGCGTTATGAGAATCATCAAATATCCGTATAAATATTTAGATTTTTTGTTTACATTCTAATACACTTTTGTGATACGTGTGTTTCTGATTAAAAATCATGATTATATTTGGACATACTATACATATCACTAGGGTTCATAACACAACAATTCACAAGTAAAATTGCACCCATACGCTTCTTAACCGTAATGCGTCGTCTAGTGTCAGTCTGCGCTTACAACACATGACCTGTTATCTAAACATGTCCCCAATTACGATAACCTGTCTATAACTTGACAGATCGGCTTAAGCAGTCATCCTATTTCGTGAATAAATGCCACGTCAATCAGCTAGGAAGGAAGTTGCGCCTGGGCATTGCGCAATAGGCATACGCATTGACAGCAGATCGGGTAATCAGTGGACATGCTTTGTACAGACATTGTTGGGTAGACAGCTGAGATAATGTCATTTATGTAATGCACACGGTTCGTGGATATGTGAAGCTAAATATTATACGTTGAGACGGTTACGATACGGCTGTCAATAATCATCAAATGACCGTTCGAATTGATTAACCGTTCAATCATCATTGTGCATCATTGGTGGATAAATACAAACGTACGTAAATAGTTTAACTATGCTAGAAGACCTAAACTTATCTACGGATTATTTAAGTACCTATTTAGCTAAGCGTAACGGACAAACCATTCTAATTCCCGCTGTCATCATGACGCGACCTGCAGGGGATTGTGCAAGCATTGTATCCGGCAAACTACGTGCGCAGGTCCACTATCACGATTCGGGATGATCTTGGTGGTAGAAACAGTAGCGGCAAATGACATTATAGAATACCTAGGAAGTCTTTCGAAATGGCATGAAACGCAATAATAACTTATCCCTAGACACTAGACAGCTTACCTAAGTGTAACCAACTTGGCAGACCATACTAATTCCAGCTGTCATCATGACGGGACTTGCCGCGGATTATGCAAACATTGTATCCGGCAAGCTGCGTGCGCGGGCCCACTATCACGATTTGGGATGATCTTGGTGATGGAAACAGTAGCGGCAAATGACATCACGGAATACCCAGGAAGTCTATCGCGCTGGCATGAAATCCAAAAGTTACTTATCGCCAGACAGCTTACCCAAGTGTACCTAACCTAACCAACCTAACAGATCATTCTAATTTCTGCTGTTATCATGGCAGGAGCTGCATAGATTGTGTAAACTTTACATCCGGCAGGCTACATAAAGCATTTCTATGGGAAAATACGTGCTCCGGATGCCTACGTGTATTTAAGGTATATTAACCCTTAATACTTTTTTTCACTTAAGTATTCCAACAGCATCAATTGCGGATTTTGCTGGGTATCGTCGACGGTCGTTGGGAGGACTCAATTCTATTTACCTACTTACCCTACATAAATTGGATTGATTATATTTTAATTGTAATGATTATAAATTGACAAGCAAATAATCATTAAGTTATCTACTTATATCGTAATAGCGTATAATTCATCTCATTAAAGATTATTAAGCGACTTTATTGAGCAAGTTAGCAGTCGTATCCGGTACACGGGCGCCATTTGCAATGCCTTAGAAGGCGATTAATGGCCGAGACATTATTATTCCAAATATGGTATAACACTGGATATTGTCTTATGATAGACTATTGTTAAGCTCGAATACTGATTTAAACTTTAGCATAATTTTAAGTGACAGATTTAAACGCGAATCTTAAAACAGAAACAGAACAAAAATAAAGTTAACCTAGCAACACTCATTATTTTTTACTAAGTGCTCTACTATGTAGATTCATTTATTTTACTACCAAAAATATTTTCATGTCCTTTTGAAATTAATATGCAACAATTTAATGGCACATTTCGATCATCGTATATAGGTGTATGATCACGTGTAACAATAGTTAGTCTGATTATTTGTTAAAACGATATTATGCTAAGAAAAAAAAGTCTGATTGGAGACAAAAAATTAAATAAAAATTAAAAGCACGTAACTAATGAATTTGTTAAAGTATCACTGACCATCTTTTGATACAAGATTGATGATGGGCAGCAGCGTCATCATAGTGGACAGTGTGGACACATTACTGCGATCGCCAATCCGTTTGCCCAGCGTGGCGATTATGGGCATTTACCTCCTAATGCGTCTATACGCATAGTAGGTATAGTTAATAGGAGAAGCCTACGTCCAGCAGTGGACTGAGATCGGCTGACGAAGTGAAGTGAAGAACTAATGAATACCTAAATAAATGAACGCAACGCAGAAAAAAAAATGCTATGCATGTGCGTCGCAGCAAAAGACGAAAGAAAAAAGTTTTCAGTAAGTACTACGCTACGCTTCATACTAAACTTACGAAGAAGAAGTCCGTTATCATCTTACCGTATCGTAATAAAACGGTAACAAACCCAACAAGTTTAGTGTAAGCCTAGCCTGCAGCATACGGAGACACCTCGTACATCAGAAAATAAAATTATGGTCCGCGCCGTACATTACATTAAGTCGGACAGGTGTTAAATAAACACAACGCTCCATAACTTTCAGCGCGATTAGAATTATGATTTTTATAATAGTACGTAGGTATTTATGCAAAAGGGAACCTTAAAGAGATCACCACTATTTTAGTTACATCCTTTAGATCGAATTTCCGTCTTTCCAAAAACGTAATACAAGTAAGTACAGTCGCCTCTCGTTAATTCGAAACTGGAAGGACCTATCCAAATATTACGATTTATCGAGAGTTTGAAATATCAAATGGTCGGAAATATTCGGGAGAAAAAATGAAAGTACGAGATGTTAAGTAATTACTCCTGCAGTATGAGTAGCACAAATCTTCGCCTTGTGCTTTATTATGGTGGAGAGAGTACACAGAGGAATTTTAAATTGTTTTGCAACATCACTTTTCTTCCCACCTACTTTCACTTTTTCGATTAAGTCCTTCTTTTCAGCAATCGTCAAGCATCTATACTTTCTAGGACTCATAACTAACATAAACTTTTGATCTGTACACATAACCAACGGAAAAGTAACTTAACTGAATGGCAAACAAATATGTAATTAACAACAAATATGCTCGTGCAACTTTTCGAAAATCTAGAGTACTTGCCTCTTTAATCTCATAATCATAACTTTGAATTGTCGAATGTTTGACGCCCACGAGTTCGAATTAACGCGTGGTTTTGTTGTGTAGCTATTACTTTTTTGTTTGAATTACCAAGTGTTTAAAGTTGTGTTGAATTTTTTCGAAATAGCAAGAGATCTTCTAGGGAACTCGTGATAACTTCGAATTATAGAGAGGTTCGAATTATCGCAGGTTTGAAATAACGAGAGTCGACTGTACCTACATTCCAGATAGGTTCGTATAAAAGAACCAGTTCATAATAAAAAAATTGACGTATTTATGCAGAAAGGAACCAACCTATCTAGAATGTACTTAGGTACTTGTAAGTACCACGTTTTTGGAAAGACGGAAATTCGATCTACAGGGTGTAACTAAAGGGCCCATTCAGTACGACTATCATATTTTGATCAAGAAGAACTTATTTTACAAAATTAAAATAAAAAAAATGGTTTGCTTATTTTTTTAGTGACCGGTTCCATACAAAACATTGTTTTATAGTATCTTTTTAATTCGTTGTGCCATAGCCGCATGGGTAAAGTCATTTTACGAGATGTAGCTGTAGGATTTTCACGTCTACTCAGCATTTTATATTTACATACTTAGCTACACAAAATAATACGCACCTACACATTTCAAAACGTAGGTATGTTCAGGGCCCAATAATAAAAATGTAAAAATCGTCGCAACATAGTTTTGAGCTGGCTAGTGGCTGTTTATGAAGAAAAAGTAAACAATTTTATTTTATTTCCTACTCATAATTGATATATATATTTACAGTCGACTTCAAAGATCTCATTACGGTTTAGGTGACAAAAATATATTTACACTACATGAACATCAAAACAATGTATTTTTGGCACCTAAACCGTAATGATATCTTTGACGTCGACTGTACATTATACTTGCTGTAGGAACGTCTTTATTATTGAGGTAGGTATTACATGCATCGCGTTTACAAACACTACAATCATAATTAATAGTCTATCGGATAGAATTACAAATTTCAAATTTAAAGTCGGAAGGAATCGTAACAATACCTATTACGAACAAAACTTAATTATAAAATCTGTGTAACAACAACATGGCAGAATAAGAAATGTAATGGCAAACGAATCCTTTTTTAACGTTAACTTTATATTTCACACGAGCAATTATAAAAAAAACTCAATAGTTAACATAACTAGCTATTGTTTTTAAAGTATTTAAAATGTACACATGTCATATTGTAATAAACTGCGATTATTTCCGAAAATATTGACTTTAAAAAAAGTTTCTTTAAAGAACCTTATTCTTTTTAAGAGACCTATTCAATGATACCCCATACTATAGGATTACAGCAAATAAAAAAAATCACCCACCCTTCACCAGTTGGGGAGGAAATTTTTATTTTACCACTTTTTTGGAATGATTAATATGTATACCTGTACCAAATTGCAGATTTATAGTATAATAACGGCCACTGAGCTATGCTGCCGACAGACGACAGACTGACATGGCGAAACTACCTATAAGGGTTCCGTTTTTTTGGCCTAAAAATGTGAGAGAAAACTGTTCAATAAGATTCAAGGTTTGACTATGAATTAACCGTTACGCTGTTTCCAGGAAAGCTCCACTTGCCGGTAACACACATTATAGTTCGCGCCCATCCATAACATAACAAAGGAAAGTAAAAAACTAGATCCTTCCAATGCGTCGAATTCTTAAAAATCGTTTTGTTTTTTGTTCCTGTATAGCTAAAATTAATTCCGGCAGCGCTGTGCTAGGTATTTACATTAATCGCCCATCTGAATTAATATTACGTACGTAATCAAGGTTGTCCTTATTAAGAACATCAAAAATGCGTTTCGTTTCCTGCACTATTCCGTACTTGTGGCTAAAGATGTTTTTTTTTAATTGCCTTAATTACTGGTTATCCTTAAAACTGAATGGAAACTGCGTATTTATTAATGAGAATTTATTGCCTGTTTAAGTTTACACGTCGTTTTATAAAATATCATTTTTATTGAGTGGGACATAATTTACTACATAAGTGTAATGTTTTGGTGGATTCAGGGGCAAATGCATTAATTCAATTAATTTTAAATTGTCAGCAATTTAAAAGTAAAAGAACTATTAATGAAGTAATGTGCTTAAATAGTAACGAGGAGTTTCAACATTTTTACTTTGCTAAAAAAGTAGGTTATAATTAAAATATATATATATTTATTATATTATCACCCTGTATGTCACGTATTAGGATAAAGAAAATTTAAAAAAATATTTTGTTCTTTATTTTTTTTATATATTAAATAGGTATAATAAAATAGTACGTTGGGATATTAATTGTTTCAATATATTTGTTATTCTCTCTCAAAATAATTATATTTGGTTGAGTGGTATTGTAATTGATAATACTCGTAACTGTTTCAATATGTTCAACCGAAGTTTTAAAATAAAAAGGAGAAGAAATTTTTGTGCGTGAAAACGTCAAAATATCTGTAAATAGATTATAAATATTGTTATATACCAATGAAAAAACGACCAAGATCACCAGCTACTGTGACTACTGGGCAAAAACTAAAAGAACAAATCAAAATATTTAGTTAATAAATAATTTGGTTTGTGTTTTCACAATAACTTAAATCTGTAAATAGCTTAAACACCGAAGTAAATTACTAATAGTTAGCAATGGCGAGAGATGCCACGGCTGTTTTCGCTAGTTACCCAGTAGGTCAAGTACGGAGATTAAGAATCGTGAGTTTACATTTAGGAACTCTGTGAAGCAAAACTAATGACAAAGAACTTAGTCACAAATAATAAAGGCCCTTCTGATTATATTGCAATGGAGAAACTTTAGGTATATATTTCAAATCTATAAATAGGAATTTTTAAAAACTCGAAAACCGAGTGGCCGAGCGGTGCAGGCGTCAGCCCCGAAAGCTGAGCACGTGGGTTAGACTCCCACCTCGGACGTTGGTGATCTTGGTCATTTTTTCTTTGGTAGGTATATGACATCCAATATTAATAATTTATATACAGGGTTGGGCGGATTAAGTGTCCTATCGAAAAACATTAGTTTATCTATTGAAATATAACTGTTTTTCATACCCTGTATATCATTTTAAATCGTAGATTTAATCAGCTTCATGGCTTTTGAAACTCATTTTCATAACATTTAGTTGTATATATTTTTAAGAACAAATGTAAAAAGCGGTGTTGTTGGATAATGGTGCAGCGAGCATTAAAAATCGGGCGAGATTATCAACTGACCATAAAAGTAAATATCAACGTATGTTTTAATACTGCACACCATCAATTGTTTCAAGGAGTCCTCTGCTTCCAAATTCAAGCCGAAATTGGGTAAGCTTTAAATGATTTGAGTCAGCAAAGTACCAATAAGCACCCATGGGCATTTTTTACGAAACTGTGCCTCTTATTATATAATCTTCGATAAAATTATTAAATTGAAGAGGGGTTAATATTTTGCGCACTGCAAAATAATCACAAAATGTGAGGCCCTTATAAAACAGATAATTTATATATGTGCCCTCTCTCTTAAAAAAATATAAGAGTTAAATACAAAAAGTCGAATAGGCGGCACGAAGGTCATTTTTCAAACAAAATGCATTTTCATTGCAAGAGTTTGGTAAATACCAGGTTCATTATGGGTATAGTGTTTTATTAAGAACTAGAAAGGAAGGTATTTTAGTTACAAATTTATTCCAAAAAGTTAATCAATCAGAGTACAATAATAGAAGAAATACCAAGTTATAGCCAGAATTATTAGGCTGATATTTACCTAGCAAAGTACGCTAAATCTTTAGATAACTGAAATGCTATAAATATTTCCATATACAAATCAATGCAGAGTTTTGTTGAGACGGGTTAAGGCTAAGATTCAAGTTTATACTAGGGTTAGATAACCTAATATGATATCACATGGCAGATAAGGTAGTGCGTGCCGGATGAAATTCCTTATATGACATAATGCTTAAAATAATACATGTTAAAGGGGAGTTTATCAAATTTATCAATTGCTGCGGTAAAATATAGAATGTTTCTGATATAAATAACACCAAGATTTGTAACATTGTTTTGTTTTTCAACTTTTATACCACTTTTTAACTAGGACACTTAATCCGCCCAACCCTGTAGTATTAAGTAGTGTGACTACTGGGAAAAAAAATAAAAACACAAATCAAAATATTTAGTTAATAAATAATTTGATTTGAGTTTTCACAATTACTTTATTAAAAACTCGTTTGAATAATTTCATTTCAGGGTTCCCTAGTAAAAAAGGAACCCTTATAGTTTCGCCATATCCGTCTGTCCGGCTAATCTGTTTGCAGCATAGCTCAGTGGCCGTTTGTGCTAAAGATATGAATGTGTTCCACTAAACTTATCTACAGATTTTGAAAAGTAACCGTGTGGAGTAAGTACTTAATATAAATAATAAATAAATATCTTGGGACATCTTACATACATCAACTTAGTCCCACGGTAAGCTCAATTAAGGCTTATGATGTGGGTACCAAGCGACCGACGATAAGTATAATATTATAGATAGATACATATAATACTTAAATACATAGACAGCCATGAGCAAGGAACAAATATTTGTGATAGATAAATACACAAATAATGCCCTCGCCGGGATTTGAACCCGGAACCTCCAGAATCGTAGGCAGTGTCACTACCAACTAGGCTACGGAGGCTGACAAATTAATGAAGTGTTTAGTTGTATCAGTTGTGTCACACGGATTTAAAGGAACCTTGACGAAGTAAACCTTGACGCCCGGACCTAGTCTTGGTCGCCGCAAATATTTAGGTTATCACGAATGTACACGCATTACATCGAGGCTGTGGGATTAGTAATAAATACATACATAGACCGTGTGGTGACGGCAGTAAGAATACATTTGTCACCACCCCAACTCCTCCTGCGGGTGTCGTAAGAGTCGACTAAGGGATTGAAGTGTCACTGAACATTATTTGATTAAAGATTGATGATGGGCAGCAGCGTCATCATAGTGGACATAATTACTGCGATCGCCTATCCGTTAGCGTCGTATATTAGTCTTTAAAAGTCCCAGAAAATATTATTATCGTTTCCAATATTATACTCATAACCAATAAATCACTAATTAAGTAGGTACTTGAAAGTTGCGTGTGGGACCTTGAGTCCTTACCATAAGCTAGTGACGTGAAGTAACGATTGTTTAATTTACTTCACCATCCCGCTCATTCTCGCGTGTTAGTGAGAGAGAGGGATCAATAAAATAAATGACTATCATAAGACAGTCGCCATCAGATATACCTATATAACAGAGCGGTCACTGTTTGAATTGTCTGAACATGAATATAGAGGCCAGGCTTACTACTGCGAACACGATGCGATTTGTCTCTGTCACGCAAACGAAAGCGTCATTAAAATGACCCAACTAACATTTTAGCGATTAAACTAGTGCTACAAAAGCTGTATATTCTTTCGATTAAACACTGATAGCGATAGTGTGTCCTAAAATTTTGCGATATAGTACGCTATAACTCTCTTATAGGCGCAAATAGGCACCGCCGTTAGAGTTCTATAGTGGTTCATTTTATGCGCAATAGTGATAAACTAGTGATACAATAGTGCTACAATAGGGATAATTGTTGCCGGGAGTGATAATAAAGGGCTAGAGTAGCAGTATTTTCGCTTATAGTTCTAATAACCGCGTAAAATATCATCTTGTATCACTTAAAGTGTTACAAGATCACTGCTATAGTGAAAATAATCGCTGTGCGTCGCAATATGCAATCTTTTATAGCTATAATTGTTTGTGTAGTTTTAAATGTCAAAATATTTAATACGATTTCAATCGGTTTGTGTTGTGTGCAATGAAGATTGTTTATAATGGCGACTTGATGGATTGTGACATTATTTACCAGTTGAGTACACAAAGTTTCACGACGCGTATTAGTGAATTCAACCAAAATTCTAATGCGGTTGTTACTTTTCTGTCGTTATATGTGGTATTTTACATCTCAATTTTCAAGCGCCTCGTAAATTTACAAGATTTAACAGATTTGGTATGCTAAAAGTACTGTAGCCTAGGTTATGTTTGGTAAGTAAGTTAATTATAATCTTTAGTTTTGTGAATGGTTATGCTACACATACTAGATATTTTAATATTAGAACAATTACCTTAACAATTGCTGCTTTATTACCATATTTTAAGCATTTTTTTGTATTTGTTTGTAAACAAAAATGGCGTTTCACGTTCTAAACACATGATTATCTCTGAAGGTGATAATTTTATCTCAAGTAGAACTGACAGCTTTAAATGTATTCCCGATAACCATTATAGGTTATAGAGCGAGGTATCTTAAACCTCAAAGCGTTAAAAATTACTTTAAGTGGTAATAATGTTCAAGTAAACACTCTAGTAGAGCTACGGCCATACCGCTGTTATAGCACTTCAAGCTCTAAAAAGTTAAGTGATTTAACAGGGAAAATTATGTCTGTAAAAATTATGTGTATCACTAAATTACTAAGTGCTATAAGAACTCATGTTACCACTCTTAAATGGCTTATTTTTATAGCTTTTGTAACACTGTAGGCGGCATTAAGCACTAAAAGGTAAACATAACACGATTATAGAGCTACAGCGCGAGTAAGTTATAATGGGCACCCCCAAAAGAACCTCCAGTGTTAAAATATCCTTAAAGTGGTAACCATAGCATATAAAAAAGCAGTTAATACCACCTTATTACAGCTTTTAGCTACAATATGCAATCTTATGTCTATTATACCACCTTACTAGCACCAGTGTATTAAGAGGACTGTTTATTTCCATAGTATCACCTAAAACTATTACTATGCGTCTTATAAAACTACTATATCACTCAGGATTCTAAATGAGTTGCTGTTATAGCTAATATGTTTGTTGGGGAGAGAGAGAAAACCCCGAAATTTGTGGATTTAGAAATTCGCGGTAGGGTCGCTGCTCAGAGGACGTCACGGACTCACGAACGTCACAACGTCAGAGGAGTCACGAACGAAGTGATGACTCTCTCTCGAACACGTGAATTTGTACATAAGTGTGACAGGGAGGCAACACTTCGTTCGTTGTTCGCGGTAAGGCCTCAGATTTTCGTGAGTACCTTGGCCGCTCCGATATAATATACCTATTTGATGGCGAATGGACAATTTCCGTTCCTCTATTTACTTTCTTAATTTCTATTCCTTATTTTTATGCGTACTTGCAGCAATCAAATAAACTTTTTCTCAAACTTGCAATGAAATGTTGACATGGCGTATCTCAATTCAATCAAGGAAGTACGTATAGTTTCAGGTTCTACGAGCGAACAATGATTTAAAGGAATTTCATACAAAATGTCAGGCCTTAGCCTGCAAAGCACCTTTCTTTTGTTTTTAAAGTTTAAAATTATCCGTAATATCTATTCGGCCTGCAAGACTCTACTTCCCGGCTTTTGCAGTAATGTATCTATCTACTCGGTCGACACAGTAAACACCCAACTTATAGTAAGGACTAGAGCTAACAATAGGCCAGTCGCGTGCGCGCGCGCCGGTCGCAGTTCACCGCAGAAACAATCGCAGGTTTACACAATTCTCGGGTTTTCACTTACTTGTTTCATCAACATCAACATTCATCAGCTAGAACATGTGTCAATTACCTGTAACAAACAGTTAGCAAATTAATTGATATTCTTGGTATATTCAACTATTCATGTAAAACTTGTTGACAAAAGTATCAATGTTAAGATAGTACATTACGACACAAGTGCGAAAAACATGAAATTCGAAACGAGTGGCGATGTTTTAAATCGACACGAGTTACGAATTTACTTTTTGCACGTGTCTCGCACTTTTTTTAGTACAGTAGGCCTTCCCAAGTTTGGACATGACGTAAAATGAGCCACTTCTCGCACTAGCGCGTAAAAAGGCACCATCTGTACTAAAAAGTATGTTGTAACGTGGTGACGGCAGCAAGAAGCAAGAACACATTGGTCAAACCCTAATCTTCCCGTGTATGTCATAAGAATCGGCTAGGGAATTTAAGTGTCTCTGAACATTCGTTTATAGAAACACATAGACAGACTACTGCTACCGCCAACCTGCTTACCCAGCGTGAGGATTATGGGTGCTTACGGTTATAAGTCAAATAATATGAGCGAGAGGTCTACGTCCAACAATGGACAGAGAGAGGCTGCTGATGCGACATATTTATGCCATAATAACCAAGATAATTCTAATACGGAATACCTGTAAATGTAGTAAATAGTTACAAAATATGCATTTGCATGCCCTGGGTATTTTACCTTTAGCCTTATTAATATCTATGTTTCACTTTAAACTAGGTAATACTAGAGTACAAATTTTATGGACCCATTCCTAATTGACCTCAAATTACATAGTCACGTCTAATACTATGTATTTTTGGAACGTATGTCCAAGGCACAAATATCAAAGTCGTTTACATATATATGGACTGTAAGTTTGCCTTCTTAGCGAGATAATAATTATTTTTACTATCTGTGAACTAGGGCGCCATAAAACAAGATTATGAAAACTGACATAAGTAAAATGGTCATTTGCTGATGTTTCGCGTGTTTAGAAGTTCCCACGGAAAAATAAGGGTTTGATAATAGTTTGTAATGACCGCTAATTGTGTCCTTACTCAATCAACAGAATGGATGTGGATGGTGAGCTCTATGGTCTGTATGTTGCTGTATGGTTGCTGATGGTTGAGTAGAGAAGGACAATTTGAGCCTACTTGAGTTTATCGTTGTTATTCCTAAAAACTACGAGTAGATTATAAAATATGATTCAAATCTACTCCTCATGATAGACAATTGAATAGGGAAAAAACGTCTTCAGTTAAGACAATTTTTCTTTTCGAATTGACAATAATATAAAATATAATAGGGAAACTAGACTAGTGCAGTACGAGGTTGAATATCTGAGCGTTTCAACCGCCTAATTTTGGTGGCATCATTTTTGCCGAAGTTCCTAAACGTCTCAATGTTATACTTCGTCATTTGTATAAGGTAATGCAAATGACAAAATAGCACATTGTAACGAACACAAACTTCGGCAAAAAATATGCCACCAAAATTAGGCGGTTGAACTGCTCAGATATTCACCCACGAACGCAAGAAGAGCAACTATACCTACGTATGTTTACATCAGTTTACAGGTTTAAGTGCATACTAAGAATATTCTGGTACTATTGCATTTATTTTAAATGTAACGTTCCAATTTGATTTATCGGCGTTAATATTTCACGTCGAAGCCCTAATTCTACAACTCATTAGTACAGATTGAGTGCGGCATACTCAACACTCGAAGTAAATTATAGGCATAGCAAACGTGCCAGCAAATAGCCAAATCACGAGCAGGTATATAACTGAAAGTGTGTGAATAAACTGTGTTATTAAATGTTGACCAAACTCAAATTATATAATTAAATACTGGTTCTCTTATAGCTTGAAACTGTAAATCTCACGTATACTGATAATAATGTAAATTTACATGGTAAATATTACGTTTTAAGTCATACTGATAATGTAAATGACCATGTTAGTTTAAGAATAACGTCGTATTTCGATCTCGATTCGTATACTACATTTTGCTTCTGACGACCTCAGGATGCTTAGTCAAGTTGCCAATCGCTAACGCTTAGTAGCGTATCGTAGTTTTCCCTCTCTGTCACTCTTTAATATTAGCGCGACAAAGACTGTTAACTGCCTTTTGTTTTACGACTGACGATTAAGCGTTAGCGATTGGCAACTTGTCTAAGCACCCAAGAATGAACCATTAAAGTTATTCGGTTTCCTCGTGCAGCCACGACCACGGAACAAATATTTGTGAAATAATGCATGTTTTTAGGTTAGTTTACACTTTTTTATTTTATACTGACAATTATACCTACCTACACAATACAAGAGCTGGCTTCCAGATATAAGATAAATAATTGCTATGTTGTTTATACTTCTACTAACTAGGTACCTAACACTTAATAGTTGGCGAGAATGTTATACTTATAACTTGTAACGTGCATTCAGTTCCGGAACAATTTTCCGTTTCCTATATACTTTATTTTAATAGTTTATGATTTGAAATTGATGGTAGAAATGTTTATTTTTGATTGGTATGTATAACACGTGCAATTTGTAATAAAACTAATAAAGTAATGCATCCGGAGTATGATTGACTTTAGTTCCGCGTAATTTACCGATAAAATAATGATTGAACAATTTGGACGTTTTGAACTTGAAAATTATGTAATGGTGAAGAATTCTGGAAGGCGTTTGAGCGACAAAGGTTGTGATACCCGTTCCGTTTCTTACCTTGTCCAAATAATTTCGCTTGCAATCACCGCAACACTGCAAGCATTTTTAGCATTTTAGTTTAGTTGAGATATCGAGATTATTTTTGAAACATACCGATCGGTTTAATTTATATCAAGTCTTCTTCTTCTACCTAGCGTTATCCCGGCCTTTGCCAGCGTCCGCTTTCCTGCTACATTTCCTCCACTTTGCGCGATCCTGGGCCTCTTCTACTGTAAGCCCATTCACACTCATGTCAGCCTTCACAACATCTAGCCATCGCTTCTTTGGTCTATGGCTCCAAATGCCGGGGTCGGGGGCCGTCAAGGGCTAGGTTAAGGCATATATTTCCTACGTAGTCAGGTGGCCTACGACAAACGTGACCAAACCACCGAAGACGGCATTCTTGAAGCTTCTCCGCTACGTCACGAACTCCGAGGCAGCCACGGATGTACTCGTTCCGAATGCGGTTTATACCAAGTAAAAAATATAATTTTACACGTGTTAATGTCACGTAATATCTATATAAAATTACATCTACAATAGTAGATAGTACGATACAAAATTGAACAATATCCAAATTACCTACATAGGTCAGACAGGTCAGAGTTCTACAAAAACAAAACACTGATCGAAATCGGTGTTCGTGCGTAAAACCGTAAATCCATTACGTTCCGCTTCCTGAGTAGAGTTAAATAAGACATTTATCATGAACCTAATGTTACGATTAAGTACGTACAGTCAGCCAAAAATGTGTACAACTTTTCGACTTTAATACCCATAAGTAAATGAAAACGCTTAGTGGCATTATCTGTTGTGAAAAAATATATTATGGGAAAGTTTTCCACAAATCTAGTCTCACGGCGGAAAGCTCAATTAAGGCTTATGTTGTGGTATACTAAGTGACGATAAATATAATAAATACTTATCGAAACTTAATACACAAAAACAGCTACTGAAGAACAATAGTGAGATTGTATTATAGCATTAAGAGTTTACTGTGTCATGTACGTAATTAAGGATTTGCGGAGAAGACTGAGAAAAATAAACATACAATTTTGCGCGTGGGCAACCCACTGTACACAACAACCAAAAAGGGAGCGACAAAGTCAATGCCCTCGCAATTACGCTTTGCAACGACATTGTACCCAAGATTATACAGGGTGTCCCATGACTATGAGACATGAGGGGAAAGTATAGGTAGACCAGAATCTCGGGGCAAACTGGGAAATAAAAAAATGTAGAGGGGTAATACTGGGGAAATGGGACGTAACAGTATTGATACTGTGTAATTTTTAACTTTAAAAAAGTATGAAGTTAAAGATTCGATGAATTTTATAAAGACATTAGATAGAGGTGAACAAGCAGTAGGTACCTATTTGCTATTAAATAATATAAACGTTTCAATTTTAACACTAAGCTATTCAATTTTGATCCTAATTTGCGATTCCTTTTCTTTATATAAGTTCATTCAAGAAAACAAGGGGTCGTCAACCTCCGAGCTCATTTTGTAATAGGCAGATTACTTATTAAAATGCTAAATATAGATGCTCCAAAAGATTGAGATCATAATAATAGAGATGGAATTCGTACAAATCGTGATTAAGAACCGAAACAGAGGCTGTGTATTTTAATTATACCTTCGAATGTTAACGAGATTGTACAGAACAACATTATGCAATATTCGTGATGAACGAGATGAAAAAGTGTTAATATTGTGATGTAATACATTGTGCGTGCATCAACTTCCGAATAGGAAGGTAGACTGTTTAAAAAAAAACAATCATGTGTGAGTCAGACTTGCGTACGAAGGGATCCGTGTACTGTAGCTTTACTGAGCTGCCGTCGTGTCTTTAACTCGGATTTACTTTCTATTAATGACTCGCTCGCATCAATATGCGAGCAAGAGCGGGAAGGATACAAAATAAAGCCGCGTTAATAGCGCGGCGGCAGCTCATGATTCGCACACTGTTCTGCGAATCATTTAAGCGTAAAGCGTAAATCTATATTCCTTATTAATAAAAAGTAAAATAAATTAAGAGCCTATTCAGTATCATATTCTGTACAAAAATAGGAAAGAGAAAAAGGTTGACGAAAAAAATATCATACTTTCATCGATCATCGTATACGACGAGCACTTGAACCCTGTAATGAAATTTTGAAGAACCTTGTAAAAAATCAGGTTTGGTATATGTACCTATATGGCCCACTTTATTTTATAAGTAGCCGTACCATGAGCTAGAAAGTAAAGGATACGTTAGGTTTTACTCGATACGTCGATACGAACGCGATGGCTTTCTTAACGTATCAAGTAAAACCTAACGTTACCGATACTTGCAAAATCATGGTACGGCTACTGTAGAAATTTCAACTAATAGCTAGCTATCATCACGATTCATATTATTATAGTCTGGTTTAAGACAAACGAGCCTATGGACATTTATGTCTTTGTAATGAGGTTCCTTTGGGTACGGAACCCTAAATCAGCTTGAAAACTATTTCAATAGTGACCGTTATTAAACGAAGCGTGAACTGAATGGGAGATCCGCAAAATAAAACTATATGATTGACGAGATTGAAGGCTGCATCAAATTGCAAGATAATTTGATAACAAGATAAAACCTTGTCTAACTAGGCCAAACAGTTTCATACAAATTGTAAGAAAAAAACTTGTTCGTGTAACGATGAAGCGTGGTTTTGATGTTAACTACTATTATTTTTTCTTATCTTATTTTCGGTATAGCCCTGTAATGGTATTTTTGAGTTATTTATAGTGACGTGTGTTTTTCACACTTACTTTTTTGGAAATATCGTCTACTCGAGCATAAAGAGGAGTTCTTTGTAATTGACAAAGCAAAGGGGTCCATTTTTTTTTATATGCTACCAAGCAAAGCTACATGGGCTTAACTGCCTCTGGATTCGCTTGAAAATCTCTTTCTTACATTCTATAAACCCGTCGAGTCGAGTTTTTAACATTATTAATTAGATAAGCTTCCGAGAAATAGGCCCCAGGTCAACTTTATAAAAGAAACAAATATATTTAATTATCATGTGATTTTTTATTACACATTTTTTTTATTTCAGAATACAATTTATGTACATAGATTAAATATCACTAATCTACTTAACCTAATCTATATCTAAGATTGGCCCTTGTGGCATTGTACCGAGGATGCTGGCGGCATTTCCCCGCTGTATCGCATTACTGATGCGTTGTGCGAGGAAGTCGCCAGGTCTTCGGTCTTTAGTTACGTCAACCAGACGTTTAGCGATTTCAGCAAACAATTTGCGTGCGCTGGAGCCCCATGAACCTAAAGTTTCTACGCCAAACGGTACAAAATCGTACTCTTTGCCGAGGCCCTTATATTTATTACGTTTACAAATATAACGATATTTTGATACAATTTCTGACAGGAACAATTCCTTAATTGACTCTAACTGCAATTCATCTTGGTTTTCCTAAAACCCGCTCTACTTCAAACACAGCTTACATAAAGCCCTTTCACGATGTACGCCCCGCGATAGTCAAGTAACACTGCCATTATCTAAACCTATTAAAGCCTACTTGCCGTTATACGGCGACGATAAAACATTTCGACGTGTAGCGCCGCACGCGCCGCTATCTGTCTTTATTTGGTACAAGTTACAAGAATCTATCACAAAAATATTTATTTTTTAGTTCAGATGGTGCCTTTTTTAGGCTCTAGTGCGAGAAGTGTGTCATTTTACGTCAGGTCCAAAACTTCGGAGGGCCATCTGCACTAAAAAACGTCTTACGAGACACGTGCAAAAACGAAATTCGTAACTCGTGTCGTTTTAAAACACTCCCTATCGGTCGTGTTTTAAAACATCGCCACTTGTTTCGAATTTCATGTTTTTCGCACTTGTGTCATAATGTACTATTTTAGTACAGGTGGTGCCTTTTTTACGCGCTAGTGCGAGAAGTGGCTCATTTTACGTCAGGTCCAAAACTTCGGAGGGCCATCTGTACTAAAAAACGTCGTACGAAACATGTGCAAAAAGTGTCGATTTAAAACATTGTATCGTAATGTACTATTTTAGTCGTAGTTGTTTTTTATATTATAGTTATTCGCTGTTTTTTAGAGTTATATCGCTGAAATGCTAAAAATGGACCCATTCAAGTTTTGTATTATTTATAATATACATCGGGTTTACCCTAGATACATTGTGAAAATTGTCCCATTATAATTAAAAAAATATTTATTTTTGTCATCGTTTCACACAATACAATAGAACCCCCACTTTGCCCACGTGTATGCTCGTGATAGTTCGTTTCTATTGGTCACAGACACGTGTCGAGATAAGCGCTAATAATAACTATATCATAAGCCCTCTAATATATTATGTTGCTATTAGGACAGTTATTGACAGATTTGTTCTATGCTTACGTAAAAATTGTCGATTAATAGATAATACGTTTTTGTCAAAATTATCAAAATTACTAATTAATTAATCGCGGTAGTTTGCTGCTACAACTCCATGGCTATCAAACGGTCGTTGATTATTAGCACTGGATCCCAAGAGTAATGTAAATAAATTGAAAAAAAAAATCACACAAACTCTAAATTATTGCCTACTGGCACTAAAATAGGTACCTACAGAATATAAAATACATAGGTAACTACATTTACACATTTTTACCTCGTACTTCTTCGCTTCAACCTATTTTCTACGCTTATTCCCTCATTCGCTACCTCTTGTAACTTAAATAGGAATTTTCATACATAGTAGCTTTGACTCTGGAAGGCTGTGTTTTGCCTTATTAACTAGATCAGTTTACAAAGCGGTTACGTCTGTACTTGCGTAAGGGTGAGATTTAGTTGGGCACGACGGAAATTTGCTATTGTCGATACAAGTCGTTCGGAAAGTGCCTATTTAATTCAGGTGCTACATGGCTGTGGTAACAGAAGGACTGTTTATTAAAGCTTTTGCAATACATTTTGCATTGGTGGCAAACAAACACACGGCCTGTTCGATGGTAAGCGATAACCTTAACCTATGGACGCTGGCAATAGGAGAAACAGTCTTCTTCTTCTATAGCGTTATCCCGGCCTTTGCCAGGGTCCGCTTTCCTGCTACATTTCCCCCACATTGCGCGATCTTGGGCATCTTCTACTGTAAGCCTATTCACACTCATGTCATCCTTCACGACATCTAGCCATCGCTTCCTTGGTCTGCCACGGGGTCGGGGGCCGTCAAGGGCTAGGTTAAGGCATGTTTCTGGCAATAAGAAAAACAGTATTTTTTACAATTATCGCACCTGCCATCGTGGTGAAATAGGATCCAGGTATTAAAATAGACTACAATTAGATACACTTCATTATTACATTACTTTCACAAACTATTGTAAATTGTTCTAATTTCTATTAACAATAGCACGCGTAATGGATGAATAGTTTGTGATACTTTTATCGAAAAATAAAAAGCTTGATATCTATAAGCAATTAGGTACGCCTCGAAGTGACGTAAATTCAATGTTTTTCTATCGTAATTTTTATTAATTATAATAGGTCTATTAGAAAGAATAAGGGTCTCAAAATATTTTTATTTTCTAAACTCAATATTTTCGGAGATAAACCGCTCCAGAATAAAAAAAGTCCCCGTGGATTTAAAAAGTAAAACTATTTCGAACAACTACGGAACCGGAAGTGAGCATGGCCCGAAATGCTGGTTTTTTTTATCTACATAATTATATCACTTTAATTTCAACATGATTATAATTTTGTCACAGGCTGTCAATAGCTTTCCGATTCTGCTTTAGCGGTCAAAATTAATTTAAAATTATACCTTTTAATATAGATTCATTTCAAGTCTCGTTACCGTTTTAGGTGATATTTAAAATACACACTCTATATGACCCATCTATTGTTATTAAGATTTATGTGGTTTAAATATGACTCGCGTGATTTTGCAGACACTACTAAGTAGGGGAGGTAGGGGAGGGAAGGGCAGTTGGGAGACATGGGCACCCCCTTTTTATTCTGATTTGATTACAGATTTTATTTTTTTCTTGATTTGGTAGTTTACTTTACCGACTGGCAACACTATTCATCCATAGACTATCTGTATTTTCTGTCAGTTGTGAAACACAAACACGTTTGAAGGTTATGCGCTCGTAAAAGTAAATATTTTGCTGCGGTTTCGGATTGTAATAAAGAGAAAACTAATTAAAGGTATGTGTATTTTCTATTATTTATCTATTGTATATTTACTAATCTATTAATTAAACTGAAATGCAAGCCTAAATATGTAGATTCAAAAAAATACCGGTAACCTATGTCGAAAATGTATCTGGAGGGAGCAATGGGCATTTGGCGCGCGGGTGGTTTGGGCATGCCCAATGCTCCCTCCTATTATGTTCAGTATAGGAGGAGTAGAGCCAATATTTAAGGTTTATTTTTAATTACAGAAAGATGCCGTTTAAATTCAAAAAGAAAGGATTGCGACGGGAAATTCCTAAAGATTTAATATTACGAGCCATAGAAGAAGTATCAAAAGGTTTAAAAATAAAAACTACTGCTGATAAATACGGAATCCCTAGATCTAGTTTGCAACGGTACCTAAAACAAGATTCCATAAAGGATTTTGGTTTCGATTATTGATATAGTTTAATAATAGTTTATTTGTTAACTAATTTTTGAATTCCGTTATGGATATAAAGTGATTTATAGGCCGAGCCCAAGCCTCCCACAGGGTATGCCCAAGCCTCCCTACCATAGGGAGCATTGGGCACTTTTGACTTAGTTTATAAAATATCTCGTAATGTTGAAACTGATTGTGATTTTTAAGAAATCTCTTTAGTTATATCTAGCCAAATATGTGGTGCAGTAAGAATTGGCAATAAAAGTTGATTATCTATAAAATCTGTTTTTTTATGCAATAAATAGTGAAAAAGTGCCCATCCCTCCCCTACCTCCCCTACGCTCTATATTTATATTCTACCGCTTTGTACATCCTACATTGGACCCACTAACCTTATTAATTTAAAAACGCCTTTTGAACTTATCACGCATGAGCTAACTATGAAAGCCGCCTACCAGTGACAGTGTCATATCACAACATTTCCTAACCTCTCCGCCCCCGAGGTTAAAGCGTGAAAATATAGCAGATGTAGTTCAACGATATCTTTTATACTACAATACGTACCTCGAACAGTATATTAACTCCGCGGTCTTACATATTTATACAATAGGTACTGTATTGGTTATAAAAAGGCCCTGGAGACTGACCACCTTCGTTCCTTCCCTTCCATTCCTTTCGGTCTCATCTTTGACTATAAGACCAAAAGGTATCGGCTTGCAAAGTTTCGGAAGAGACGTTTATGAATCTTAGGCTCGACTACTTGTCTGTCCGCCTGTTACCTGAACGTGTCGTGAACTGTGATAGTTAGATAATTGAAATTTTCACAGATGCTGTGTTTCTGTTGCCGCTATATTAACAAATAATAAAAAGTAAAATAAAACAGATATTAAGGGGCTCCCTTACAGCTAACGTGATTTTTTATCATTAATTATTAATTGTACGGAAATCTTCGTGCATGTGTCTTAGCATTTGACCGGTTTTTATTTCGTGTCACCTAAATATTTAATAAATTATCCTCCAATCAATTCCATTGACAAATTGTGTTAGTATGGAGTTAAAATACTTGTAGCAGGTACCAAATACGTTAATCGTGATATGTGTCTCGAGTACGAACGCTACTTGCGCAAAGGCACGCTACCTAATGAGATTATGTAAAGTGCAGCCTCAACTGCACGCGTTTTACTTGGATTGATTTAGTTGCTAAATCCACTAGAAATTGATAAAGCTATTGGAACCGAGACCACCTGTACTGTAGTAACTGGCTGGCAATTTAGAGGTACAGTCACGTTCAACGCTCAATCATTCACGTTTCATGCTACTTTTGATTAATAAAGTTTAGTGTAGTTTAGGTACGCATTTCGCTTCGCAGCGTTGTCAACATCATCGTTTTCTTAGCGTTTTCTCTGCATTCGATTGGCAACCTAGTCCCCAAGTATAGTATAGGTCTTTACGAATGTGACTGCTATCAGCGCCATCTAACTTTTCAAATCAGACGGGAAACTAGACTTTATTGGGATTTGAGTTTGTAACAAGTAAAAAAACATATTTTTTTTTATATATAGGTAACAACAATTTTATAATTCTGATTTGATACCTACACAGGTAGGTATTTTGTTTCAAAAATTGCTTTAGTTCTCATGGCGGAATAAAAGAAACAGCTTGTTTATACGAATGTTTTGGTATTACTACTATTCTATATCTCGTTAATAATTTAGTAGGTAATCAAAACTTGCACAGCGTATTGAACAAGCCCGTTCTACGTGCTTAAAATTCATTAAATCAATTAAAATTTACCGATTTGGTTGTCAATGAGCTGACATACACTCAATTTGAGAAGTTTAGTAGACAAAGTCCTTAAAAGGCAGGTTCTCTGACATGTCCTCGCAGATATTATTTTTTATCGGAATCCCCTCAATGTCCGAGTAATGCCAATGTGAAGAAATGTAAAAAACATGGGTATTCAACGAAAAAAAAATCCGAATTTTGGAATTTCCCAACCTAAGTACTAAGTACATCTCTGAGAAATAATAATGCCTGCCCCGTTATAGTATAATCAATTGAATCTCAATGTGATATTTTTAATATGTCCCTAAGCAAATTTAAAATGGCTACCTCAGAATTCATAATCTGTGAATACAAGCATAATCATCAACAGTAATCTTTTCATTATATATTTTTTATATCACGAGTATTCTGTGAACGGTGTGTACAACTGTACAGTTATTGTTGAGTTTTAGACTGTGTTTGTTGTTATAATTTTTTACACTAACTATATATAGTATATATATTTATATATATATTATACGCACAGCAGTATATCTATATACTGCGTCTGTAATTTGTTACTGTACCAATTAATATGATTTAAAATGAAATAAATAAATCTAGACAATTTGTTAACTAGAAACGGTCTTTTGAGCACTTAACATGAGTTAGTCACTATAGCTGCCGCTAACATATACGAAAATTGCTGTACCTACAATCTTAATTCATGATAAGAGTAGTTTACTGATGCATGATTCGTCTCATAATTACCGTAGCAATGTCAAACTAATACCTATTTCGTGGTTAATTTCATCTTATATATTTTTATCGGTAATTAATTTTAATTTTTCGCATTGATTAAGCCTATTAACATATTTTAAATTAACATTTAATATTAGTAAATGCAAATTATATTGATTTAAAACAGCATTGAATATGCCTAAATAATCGAAGAAGTCGTTTTGGTTATGAGGTTACGACACAGTTTTATTTTTAACCAACTGCAAAAAAAAAGGAGGTTCTCAATTCGACGGTTTTTTTCTGACAAACATTTGTTCAAAATTCACGAAATAAACGAAACAAACAATTTTATTATACTTACTGTAAATATTTCGAATCAATTTAATATTTATATTCTACCGATAAAAGTCTACCTACTGTGAAAAATATCCAACAAAGGTAAGGTGTAAATAGCAAGCAATATATAAATAACAAGACAATACATTACATTGTAGAACAGCATACATATAATGATATAACTATACAAGATTTTATCCACATACGATACACTATTACGATATTCTACTACATATTTACTATTTATGTAGGTATATGATGTACAGTTGCGAACACCAATGCATTTAGTTAATAAACAATTGTTACGCAAATTGTAACACAAATTGTTTCCTACACAAAATTACTCTGTCTCATACTAATAGGCTTACCGCAAAATTCAGATAGCCTTCAAGCGAGACACCTGTCGTACAAATTGAATTCTTAGTGAAATAACACAAGGTCGAGACTGGCTTCATAAATTGGTTCCTCTGTTGATTATATACGACGTTATCGGTAAACAGGGCGATTTGGCGAAGGAATATCCGCTAAGTTACGTCGTTTTGATAAAGTACGGTAGCCATTTTGTACACCATGTAGGTCTACTTAAGCACTCACGACCGATGACCTAACTATCATTAGGTTATGAAATGTTACACGTGGAGCACTTTTTATTGTTTTTTGTACAATTCGCAAGCGATTAGTTTGGCAATACAAGGTTAAGGAAAACTACGAATGATCCGTGCACGCGTTTGGTTTTTTTTTATAATTAATAGTACTTATTCAAATATAATGTTTACCCATGAAGTTTATTTTGACGATTATCATTGAAGATTGATAACGTATAATCGTAATTTCCGATGCAAGGTTATGTATATGTTTGTATATGTGTAGGTATATAACTTTATTGCACATAAACAAGTTAACAGAGAGCAAAAAAAGAAAAACAAAACAACAGTAAATTGAAGAATATGTACAAAGCCTATATATAATTACTATAATTATGTTATAGAATATATATTTACTTAAACCTATACAAATAATTCAACTTAATTTACAATAGTTACTCGATAGAACCCTTTAACATCCTTCGCGCAACTAAATCAAATCATTGACACACTTACCAACCGGACTGTACCAAATTTTAATAAACTGTACTGGACTACGAATACATACTATAATAAATTCCAACATTTCTGATTAAAATAACGCTACCTTCATATTATTAAGGTTGATAATCGATCAATTCAGAGCACCGATTAGTTACGAAATTCGAATAAATAAATACAATGTCGTAACAATCTAAGAAGTTCACAGGCTGATGCGTCGTTATTCTTCCAAATTACTTGATCAATATTGCACTCACGTAGATGCATGGGGAGAAAGCAAATTGCGACAAACGGAAGGACGGACCGCACCGCATACGTGTCTTGGGATAATTTGCGTATCCTGAGTTACGAAAGTTACGAAACCGCGTAACTATTAACATGCGTTATGCCGCGTTACGTGCGTATCTTTTGAGGAAATTGTAAACAAACGCAATATGCGTAATGCTGGGAACCATAATTCTGGATGTTAAATAGAGTAAGTTATGAGTATGTAATGCTTGCTATCAGTAATATACATGGATGTAACTTTTACCTGTTTGCATTAATTACTTTGCTCATCCACCGTTATGATCAGTAAATTACTCTAATTATCTAACACTTGGTACAATGTAGGTCCTTATAGAAAATCTGTTACTCACTTTTATAAAATGTGTAAATTTTAATACAACGATGATAACAACGTATAAGGTAGGTACACAGTGCTAAAGGTTTTTTCAGAACTTAGAACTTTGTACGACTACGTTGTTGCCGTAGACATGAAACCATTTAATATACACATTGGTTGGACTTTAGTGAAACAAACAAAAACATTTCAATATTTGGATTGGCGTTAAATTTCTTACAAAAGAACTACAAAAACGAATAATCAGATATTTTGGAACGACAAAAGTGCTCACAAATATCTGAGCACACCTATTTAGAATGCCTGGCGTTAGAGTGCGTGTCCAGAATTATATTTTTAGCACCGTCGCTGCTTCGATAATCTCCTTTAGTACCATTTGGTAGCCAGATTTGATAGCTGGCTGCCAAATTGGAAATATGGTTTCCCGCCTGGTAGCCTGTGTATGCCTGGTAGTAGCTATGAAATGGGACTAACCCTCCCATCTCGTAGCTGGATTTGGTACAAACCTGGTTACAAATGGATAAAGATAAGTACCGATATGAGGCCAGTATATTATCTATTGGTATTTTATTCCCATTTCGAAGCTGGTTACGAAACTTTGGTTACCAAACGGTGCTAATTAAGGGGATAATCTGACGGGAACCGCATATCAATCTCATGTATTCGTACCCATACTCTTCAGCCTTCGCTACAGATGCTTTACCACTAAGCCACCATCAACGTGTTATAATGTAATATTAATAGTATACAATATTTACCAAACCAGCGGGCCTAGCTAACACGCCATTTGCAAAGCGTACGCGACAAGCGAAAAGTAATAAATGTAAGTAATGTATTAAAATTATAGATTCGAGCGAAAAATTACATTAAATGTATTGAAATCTTCACATGACTTTTCGTTCCAATCTGTTATTTGAATACATTTATTTCTTTCCTCTTATCGCATAGTACCTATACGCTTTGAAAATTGCATGTTGGGCATTTGGGCAAGTTTAGTCTGCACTACTTATTATTTGTTGTATTCTTCCTTTATTTAATGACATAATCGTTATTATTAATTGGGGATTAGAAAAATCAACACTGATAATACCTACACACATTATTCCAAAATTTGAGCTAGCTAGGTACATACTTTTAAGTATGCTACTGCTTTAGTATTTTTAAAATGTATCTAGGTTCTTTCTTATTTTATGTTGTTATCTTTGTTACATAAAAAACACATGTTATTGCAGCCATAGTTCACATTAAGTGTTACTAAGGCCATTAGGTGTGGCAGTCATCACATCTAGTTTAAAGTCCGTCCAGACGAACTAACGCCTACGTGAACTAATTATTACATCAGAGTGCTACGCCTTAAGTATAATGTCAATTGCTTCACCTTTACACAAATAAAAGATACAACTTTAATTCTGAGGACTAAGTTTCAAAGAAATTTATGTTTTAAAAAAATGGCAGCTGCAATAATATCGTACCAAACATTTCGCAAAACGGTTAAGACTATTTTGTTACTTTTTAATTGATATAGATTTAACATATTATATATACAGCGTGTATGTTTAATATTACCTCAAATTTAAACCAGACGTAGGCATTAGTGTTCTGAACTCATATTGCATAATAACAAATCTTAATTAAACTCTTTTTTATTCCATATAAAATAATACAGCAAGCAATGTATCGCTACTTTGTCTTAATGGCGATGGCATGACGTCACAACTGACAGTTCAAGTGATAATGATAACGTTTAACTGCTGGCAATAATAAAAAGCCGACATTCGTTCAGTGTAAGTTTTTAATATTAAAAATAAAAATCATTACGATTTACACGTCTGGCGTACCTATTTTCCACATGTCGTCCCTGAACTTCGCTGCAGGTGACACAGCGGCGTAACAATGATTGTCGTACCTTCTCCATATCAACTTGCTGGAGATTTTCAATCGCATCTCTAAAATCCTTACTTCTCTCTGAACAGGAACATGTCTAACATTTTCTGGTGCTATGACTCTTCCTGTAATAGGAACATCTCCACGAACTCGCTGTAATGCACGAATAATAACGCGAGGGTCCTGCGGTGCCCTACGACCTGGAAATCGCTCCCTGTATAAAGCTATGGGTCGCCGCCCACGTTGTCCAGTTTCGCCATAAATTAAAATCATATCGGCTAGTTCCCGAGAACTAAATATTGATGCTCTTGGCATTGTATGCAGAAGTTGATAACACCGATTTACAAGTTTACAAGACAATCCAATGAAGACAATCTACGTCAAACAAATTAGTTTTTTTTGTAATTTACTTTGACAGCATTTGTTCTTACCATTTTGTAAAGAGTTTTCCTAATTAGCCTAAAGCTGAAATTAGTTATCATTAGGTTGGTAGTTTGTATTATACCTTAAAATCAATTCGGAATTAAATAAATACTTCTTGAAGATTTTTTTATTCACTAAGCTAGGCATTTCTGTGGTAGGTATCGACTATCCGCTTGAAGCATGCTTGAAGTGTGTCATCAACGTTATCATGTCAATTACATGTTGTTTATTTACTGTAAAAGGTAGTAATTTAACAGTAAAATCATGAGTTTCATAATCATCACAATTATTACAGAATAATTTAAAGAATGTGGTAGTATGAAATGAAAATTTATGTCATTTATGTGTTTTGTTTGGAGTAAAACATTTGTTTTCTAATAAAATGGTAAGTGGGTATTATTTTCTAATAGGAATTCCTTGTCATTGTTTGGCTAGTAATAATATCAAAACATGTTTAATAATTATTTAGGTTTGTCTGCGAAATAGTCTCACGGACGAAATACGTGACGATAATTATTAAACAATACTAGACTCTTTTCTTCTAATGTCACATTAAGTAATACACAATGGACGCAATACATTGCTGCTCGAAAAAAAATCAAAAATTAATTACGTCTCAATGGTTATGGCTAACTTAAAATTACCTTGCAATATCTGTTCATAGTACTAAAACCTACGCTTGGTTACGGTTTGAGGTAATATTAAATATACACGCTGTATGAACCAAACAGAGTACCGATACCGACCTACATAATATATAAAAGAATGCTTTATTACTAAAAAAAAAAATTGAACTGAGAACGTAGGTTTACGATTTTTATTAGTAAACCTGTCGTTAATTCAAAAACTATGAACGTAAAGTATTTCAAAATAATAAAAAAATACAGTCCTACTAACCAAAAATTACATCATTGGTCGATATTACGTCCACAAAAGCTTTTAATATCCAGCTGAGCGCCGAACATGGACATTATGGGCTAACCTTTACTTCACGCTGCTATATCGTATAATTGATTTATTCGGTATCGGTATCTGACCGTCGGTTTCCGCTCCATTTACTATAGAATTCAATTCACGACGTCTTAATCAGCGACATCTAGTACGACAATAGTGAAAGTCGTGGTTCGCGGTGAATATCGATCGAGTTATCCTGCCCGCGCGGATCAATTGGTGTTATGCAACCCTTATACAGCTTTGTTGGTCTGCCGGCTGTAATGGCAACATATCCCATAGGTTAATTACATAGGTTAATTATTATTTCTAGAGATATGTCTTCTTACTTATGACAATGGAACGCACCAAATGATGGACACACTTTCAAAAAAATAACGTAATATAATAACATTGCATTTCTTTATCTTATGAAAGACAATGCGCATTTCTAAGGAACAAACCCATTAAGACCCTGTCTATTTTTTTAGACGGAATAAACTTTTGCGCTTTTGAATTCCACAGCGTCGTCCCAAGATCTTCAAACATGTGGGAACGATTACACTAGTCTGAGACGCTTGACAACGAGGCACAATAACAACAACCTAGCGTCAGACAAGGAAAGCGCCACATGCTGCCAAAGGTGTGACAGAGAGGCTAAATCAACCCCGGATACCTATCTACGTGACGCTCGCCGCCCCGCCATTTTGCAACTAAAAGATCTACGATGCGTTTGCGCAGTTTTCGAAAGTCAAATCCTTATATCAATGTTTATAAAGTCGGAAATAGATATAAGTAGCGATAAGATAATGTTGTAAAGGTTTTCCTTAGGGAAATATGTAGAGTAAGGAGGACTTCGATTGCAGCCGGGAAGAATGCGGGTCGCGCAGTTTTGTAACAGTTTCGATATTTTTGGAATATTATTAGATTAATTATCTAAATCGTACATTAGAATCAGTGGTTGCCGATCCAGTATTCACAGCTAAGTGTTTTATTACCAATTGTGTCGTGTGCATTCTAAATAATATATGTAAATCATATTTCATTAATTAAATTGGTTCAAATAATATAGGTACTATAACGTACTTTGTAAATAATTGGTTACATTAATATTGACCACTTTTATGATAATAACTGAGTACTCACGACATACCTTTTATGATTGTTTTGATTGTCCTTGTGTGATATTTGTGTATAGAATTATAAGATTGTGTTGGGTTCGATTCCCGATATTTAAATACCTAAGACTTGAATAAGTGATTATGACATTGTTGTACTTTTATGTCATGATCGGAGAGTGTGCGTCACAGTGTAGATCAGTAATGTCTTACTGATCCATTTATGTGTTGTTCTATAACCACTGTGTATAAATTTAACATTGTGATTATCAGATTATGACTGATACTTAATCATGATAATATTTAAACGAGTTCGATCCTCGTTAAATTGATATTAGCCAAAGAACCTTATATTGGATTGTTTTACAAACAGGGGGTTCGAATCCCTATTTACTGATATTTCTGAGAACAGGCTAAGATATTGTGGATACTTAATGTTGATGCCTATTTAATATATAACACTTATTTGTGTGTGTATGGAGTCTTTAATTATAATTGAACTTTCAGAGTGTTATATTATACATTATTGTCTTGGCCTTTTCATTCAAGAGGTTGTATTTGTAATTAATGTTACGGTGTAATGTAATAATTATTATTATTTACTTAGCATAAATAATACTTGCTTTTGTCAGGTTTTTCTGGGTTTCCCTGGCTTTAGCAAAATATATTGAATTATGTTCCCAGAAAAGGAAGGTGTTTAGGTACTTTTGCTTTGTGTAAATTTAAAGAATTAGTTTTATTTGGTATGATAGTAATTGTTAATTTTCGTAATAATCTAGTAATCTTTAATAAGGTTAAAGATTTTATTATGTATTTAAAACTTAATAGATCGAATAGGAACACACCTTTCCTTACTAATTTGCGATAATATATTTCAAATTTATAAATCGCCATGTGACTTATCAATCAATACCCCTACTTACCTCAGACCTTACTTATTACTAAGCAATTATTTTCACAACTATTTGATTCCCTTAAGAAATAAAGTCGAGCCCGAATTAAATACACGTCAGATACCATTACACGGCTACTTAAAGGTTGTCAGCGCCGTTATTGAATGTTGTAGATAAGGAATTAGTGATTATCATCTGGCTGGTTGTTAATGTTACATTCGCAGTGCATTGCATGTTGTTGGCATGTTTTAGGTTAGGCAAGATCGCTTACGCATTTTCTTTCAAATTCCAGCTTCCTTGTTATAACTTGTGCCAGAGTAGCAAAATACATATTTAATATCTTATAAATAATCAATTTAATGTTATTTCACCCTTAATAAGCAAGACATTAGGTTTTTTTAAATAATTTATTAGGAAGAAGTTTTAAAGAAAGAACTTTCTTTCAACCTTTCATCATCACTTTCTTGTTAATTAGCAAATAAGTGGGTTAGTTTACTTTGGCCTCAGAAATCTTTGGCAAGGGCGTCATGTCACGACCCCGGCGCTGACAGCCCGCTTACCGCGCACGCGCAGGGTGCACAATTATCTAATTATTCCGTTCTACTTCACTTTCATTGCATTTTGTAAATCGTCACGTTCCCTGTGTAAGGTATTGACGATACCTGAATGAAGCACTTATGATACACGACCCTATTTAAACATAATCTAAGGATAAATTTTGTCAGCCTCCGTAGCTTAGTTGGTAGTGACCCTGCCTACGAAGCTGGAGGTTCCAGGTTCGAATCCCGGCGAGGGCATTCTTTGTGTATTTATTTATCACTAATGTTTGTTCCTTGGTCATGGCTGTCTATGTATTTAAGTATCTATATGTATCTATCTATTATATATATCGTCGCCTGGTACCCACATCACAAGCCTTAATTGAGCTTACCGTGGGACTAGGTCGATTTGTGTAAAGATGTTCAAAAATATTTATTTATTTAAAAAAACATATCTAAGGATAATTTAAAATTTGACGAGCTAAGCAACGACTTACCTGCACGCTACTTGCACGTATCGACTATGAAAAGTGACAATTTGATAATATTAGGTGATGACGGACATGGAATATTGTTGCCACGTTATAATTGTAACTTTTTTGTGAGTGTTTGCAAATGGAATTTCCTATTTTAGCTGTACATGGACCGCGTTGTGTTAATACTACGATTGGATTCATGAAATATTTTTCTCATACCCAGATTTATTAAACTTATTCGCAGTGACTTGTATACTATTAATTAGATATTTATTATAATTATTTACTTATGTATGTATATATTGCTGTTGTAATTATATTGCGTGTTTACAAGCATTTTAATATTTGAATTTTCTCTTTTCCCGTACCTGTATCTTCATTATAAAAAATGAAGAAGCAAAATAAATACTTATCACGATTATGCCAGTATCAATTATGAACATGTAAATAAGATAAGTAGGTATACAAGAGGGCCGGTCTTAGATATAAGTTAGATTAGTTAGTTTAGTTCGATTTAATTGAAATGTATATATCTATAAATTGTGTATATAAATTATACGGTTTTCAAAATAAAGACCAAATAAAAAGCAGGTAGGTACTTGTTGGTAACTCAGCAATCGATGGATAGTTTTGGCCCGGACATTACCAATACTAGGAGTACATGAACAGTCTACAAATTGGAACCCTAGATAACTCGGGAACTACACTCAAGAATAAAACATTCAGGTCAGGTGCAATTTTTCATATTTGCTGCAAACATGCTGATTTATAAATATTTTCTAATTGTGTACAGGCTAGATAGAATCCATTTTATTATCGAATTAGGTATTTAAATTTATATTTCTGTTGTATTTTCATCCCATTAAAAAATAATCAATTTTTATTGTCAGATAATTCTGTAGGTGGAAGTGAAGTCATCACAAGAAAATCGTCTTTTTTGAAGGGCCTTCTTTATTAACATTCTAAGATTTCATCTCTAGAAACCAAGAATTCCATTATTTTTGGGTAGGGTGCAAAGATCAAGAGAGTTCCAATAATGCGACTGTCAATTATAATTAAATAGATAATTAGAGGAAAATTAAGAAATAAAATATTTTAGAAACTGCATACTTTACATTGTAAAGGTAAGATCCGACTGCTAGCGAAATTCTTGCAAAACTGGCTTCAACGTACTAACCATGGGCGAAAGCCAATCCCGTCAAGATGACATATTGGTACAGACAAATTTATAACTGGTAGTGTATTATTAATAAGTGTTTATGACAGTAGTTAGAATCTGCATTGGTTATTAAACTGACAAGTTACAGTTCCTGCAAAACTTGAATTTCTTATTTAATGATATCTTGTTTGCAATTTCTCGTAATTGATTTGTATTTAAATCTATCTGCTAAAAGTATGACTTTGTTTTGTAGGTAGAAATTGCACTCCAATATTATTGCCCTTAGGTTCGGCGAAGCATGTGTTTCCTATACATCCTCATCAACCCTACCCTCCTTGACACTTGTCATGTCTCTTTTCACTGCATTGCCTTTCATTTCGACCCTCACGAAAGACAAATACTGGTCTAAGTGTGCGGCTCCACTGACGCGGAGCGGAGCTGTGCAAAATTGACCAATTACATTCTTCAAATTCAAAATTCGAAACACTGTGATGCGGTCTCATTGGCCGAGCTCCCACAGCTCCGCATTAGTGAAGCCGCACCCTAAAACTCTCACACCTTCTAACATCCTTTTCCTTAGTTAGCCTTTCCTCTCACCGCCCTCCTCTTTACTTCGAAGTGTCCGAGACGTTTTAAAAAACTCGTACGCTTTATCAATCGTAGCGGAATGCTTTCTGCAATCATCCATGTCGAGATGTTTTTCATTCAAATACCTACGCAATCTACAAATATTTACCTAGCGTGACTCTCTATCAATTAATACACTTCGGAAGAAAGAATTTAAACCGCATACTACTACTGCCATTAAGAATCCTCAGAAAACCAAAACTGGTCGCAAACGATCGGTTACAACATGCCAGTAATCATTTGTTACAATTAACCACCGTTGTTTATATTAAGCAACATAGGCCTAGAGCTAGTTAGGCGAAAATGGTCACTATTACTGGCGAATAAGGCGCATGTGTTTATACGTAACCGTTGCGTACTCGCATCCTAGTAGCTCGACACGTAATATTTTATTACGTTGCTCGCATACGTATGACTAAAGCGATACAATTGTATGGAATCATTGTTAGGCTTTAGGCAAAAACAGGGAAGTGCCTAACATCTTCATTGTTGTTTACAGAACTTGTTTGGAATTTTATTAACTACGTGGAAGTAATTTGAATATGTACTCGTATTTTATCAATAATTACGTATTGAGTGACAAGTACCTATCAAAACGGCATTTTTAAACCGCGGCTAGTTCATCAAATACTCGTAATTTATGTAAGGTAATGTAGGTACTGTAAGGAAAATGTGTTCGCGTAGGTACCATGCAAAATCGCGTAATTTAAAAATACATTATAGTATTATAAAGAATATATCTATGTTAATATAATCATTTCCAATTTATCAATTAGTCCGTGAGTTGACCAACGATTAGACACACACTTCACGGTACATGCGTACGGCCTTGGAACAACACCCCTGTAATCCAGCCAGTCGGCGCAACGATTTTCACCGCCACCGCCGTTCGAAACCCGGCCAGTAGAAAAGCGGTGCGAGGCCACTATCGCTTTCACGGAATGGAGTTGTTCGGATAAACGCCATATGTTTAGTGTTTTTTCGTTTTCGATTTCGTTGACAGAAAGTGAGCTCCTAGATTAATAACGGGAACTGGTCGCCAGTATCTTCGATTTTACGTTACATTTAATCGTCATACTAGATTGCTACCAGTGTTAGAATTATTCTTTTGTTGGTATAGCAATGTTTGACCCCGTTATCGTTCCTGTATTCCTAAGGATAGGCATATAAGATATGCAGTCTATAATATCAGGTATTATCAGCAGCAAATCGGTACGATATCATTTATTGAGCAGTTTTGAAATTGTTTGTTATTTTATTAAATTGTTAATTATTAGCGCTAAAGTAAGTTACCATTTTCCTATTGAAACGGTCGTGCGAATTAATCATTATATTTTCTTCGAGAATTATTTCATATCACTGATCAATTCAGAATATAAAAATAAAAATTTATGTAATTTAAATTGTTGGCGTCTTATCGCAATGCGTTTCAACGTCCAATAAGTAACACACTAATAGTAAAGACTTCCTTACTACATATAAACTAGTATTATTAATGCGAAAGTATTTCTCGTATGATAATATGGTGCGTTACTCCACAACAAACCTTCACACTTGAGCGGCTCGAGTTGAGAAAGAATGCAAATTGTGGTAGCATTCGTCTACCCTATAGTTAAAGTGGGTATGCATAACGCTGCATTCCAATTGTAATATATTAAGCAAATTAATGCATTTGCTGCAAGGGGGCGTGGTGAAACACACTCGTGAATGAAGACGAAAGCACATGTGCGTCGGTGGCAATGAACGTATAAGAAGTTGCTGTGGGAGCCTACCGCGAACTTAATTTTATGCTACTTTTAAGGATTTCGTTCCGAGATTTTGCTAAAAGCCGATTCGAAAAAAAATGCCTATGACTGTCTCTACTTCTTATTATTAGCAGAGATCGGACAAATGTGCGTCATTATTCGCAATAATATGGACAATGGATATGTCTCCAACGTTGATTGAATAATTAATCATTTTCAGAAATTTACCTATTTGGCACTGGTAACAATGAAAACCATTTTAAAAGACACCTCAGAGCTTCGAAATCAAATTTCAAGAAATTATTCGTTTTATTAGTCTTTTAATCAACTTCGGTGTCATGGCCATATTATTGTGAACAATGACGCACATTTGTACGATCTCTGATTATTATATACTTATGTTATAAAGTAGGTAGTTTAAAATAGCAGACACGTATTTTTTATAGCTTCCCAATCTTATCGTGTTGGGAAAAATTGCCTTTCTAAGTCCTGAAGAATGACCCGACCCTTTAGTAGTTAGCCCTTATGTATATTTGTATTTTTTCTTTAAACAAAGAGGACTTCGCGATGGCTCAACCGTTTTTGATGTGTGAGGTATCATTATCATTCTCAAGTCGTCACGAGCAACAGAGAACTAATGTTAGTATGAAATAGGCAAAGCATCGTCATCTATTAATTTACGATATTTACAATAAACGTCATAAAGATTAAGTAATTGAATCGACCAGTTTTGTGATTCTCTGTGTTGCGTTATTTGGAAAAAGTGGCCTTTTAGATTAATTTTCTTAAAATATACATAATACCTACATATATTTTATTACTTTTAACTTAACTGATTATGTCCGTAAATTATTGCAAATGGGAAGTGGTCAAACAAGATGTTCAGGTAACCAGACCAGAAACAAATGTGCAAATGCATCAGAGAGGTCAACTAGGGTCACGTTACAGTAGGCATTTGAGATTCCTCTCATTCGACAATTATTTTAGCTAAATACATAATAATATAAGATGTTTAACACCCTTGCTTAGCAAGGGTGTTAAAATTCAACAGTTGATTCCATTCCTCAGGCATACTTTGTCTTCAATTTTCGACTTCTACTACTCAAGCAATGACTCTACGCTAGGGTGGAGCGTGGTTGTATGGGAATATTTTTTTTCGCGATATTCAATTTGGAACCGGTTCAAAAAGTTGCATAATGTCATGGAGATTAAAATGGTTATATCCAGTATTAAAATAAAAGGTACTTTTAGCCCTCTACCAGCCACCCAAGAAATATAAGAAATCCAATTTTCATGAAGTAATCAAATATACTATTTCAGTAATATTTATAAATTTTATTTAAAGTAAACAATACTAAATAAGTATTAATTTAGAAATTAACATCATGTCAGTGGTTTTTATCCAATATTCATGAAATAATGTAATACCAATTTTAATTCGATCTCGCCAACTATTACATAAACCCTAGAGGTTTACAGTAGTGGCTTCTTTGTAATCAATTATTGTATTTAATAGTGAATAAATAAATAAAAAAAAAAATTAAAACAGCAATTTCATGCACGACAAGGAAAACGCCAAAGTGAAAAAAAATTATATGACATATATTTTTTTGACATACTAGTGTTATAGAAACGATGTTTTCTATTACAAAAAATATCATATATGTGCATAAAAATATTAAATTACGACTTAAAATAAGCATGGAAGGTCGGCTGACGGCGTCGCTTACGCCCTTTTCGGGCCATATTTACGTGTATTTTTAAGCATATATTTGCTTTAACTGGTATTATTTTTATTATCTAATCGAATACACAATCGTTTTCACAATTGTGTTACAAGTTGAAAACATTGATTTTTGTACAATATATTCGATCCAGGGCTTTGTCGACAAAAATCCAATTTACGTGTTTTTATCGTGTCATAAAAAAACATGTTATGAACAAAAATGATCACAGGAATTGATTATATCTATTACAAAAAGGTGTTATTTAATAAATAAATTAAAAAATATATATAATTTAAAAAATGTACCTACATACCGTTATTAATCGCTAAGTAGAGGGCTAAAAGTATGTACCTAGATTTTTTTTATTATTTTTCCAGTATATAATAAAAAATAAGACATCGTTTGAGCGGGGTTCCAATATTAAATTCGAAAATTTTGGAATTCGCTCCACCCTACTCTACGCGTATAACGTAAATTTTAATGAGACGTTAGTTTGACAATATTATCTTATCGGAATTAATCAATTAATATTGGTCAATAATCGCTAAACTCTCTATCCTCCCAATATTTTTATCCGCAGTAGCATCCATAAACAAAATACTGCTAATTGTGCGCGAATATCTAACTATATTGACACACTTATTACTACCAGACAACTGAAGGCTGGCCTGTCAAGTGATTAATAGATAAAACACCACGAATGTACCTATTTTCTTGTCCTTCGTATATACTTACGACATCTCCCGTAACGAAATGAAAATGACGCCTCATTACTTAGTATCTGTAAACAAATGACCGTCTGACACGACGAACTAAATCCCTTAATAATATAGCCAGAGCAAAAAGTCAATCGAATTATCGTTAGGTGTCAGGTTGTCGATCATGTAGACACGGGTTCAACGATCGGTGATAAATGTTCTGCGGTGCAATTGCATCAGGCTGCGGTCGCCCATCGTGCCCGCATGGTGATTTGGCTCCGATTCTCATGGTAATAACCATCCTGAGATATCATTATTACAACATCCGAATCTGAGCGCTCGGTAAACTCTGACTTGGTGAAAATCACAGTGAGTACAAATATTTACATTAACAAATGCCCAGAACTCTTTGTGCTCATGTTTGAGGACGTGTTACATAAGTTTTGTATATTGTTAAAGAAATTGCATTTTTACGTCATTTAAACATGTCTTCAATCAATCGTGCTCCATGTTTGGTCGAACAGCCGCGAGGTCATTTTGTAACCACATTATAAAATCGATGAAATCTAAACTGGCTTTTAGATAGGCTTACTCACTTTCAATCCAAGGTTTAGCAAATCCATTTTGAATCAATATTGCTAATTCTTTGAAAGACATATTTAACCTTAAGAATACAATTATCACCTTATAATATGTACGAGGATGTTGTGAAACCAAACCAAATGTTGTTTTTATATGTATAGCTAATTAATTAACATAGTTACATTCCTTGTCAGTACGATTATGACTGAAGTTGACAAAGAGTAACGTTGATAAATACAAATGTTGATACAGTTATTAAACTGGGTTATTAATATGTATAACAGTGCAATGTAAATTACCAACTACTCAAGTACGCCAGTGTAAATTTAACTGTACCTAATGAACTATATATTATCTAGATATCAAAACGTAAAATCGTACTTATCTCCATATAATTTAACACTTACATTTGGTTCATAAGCAGAGATCGAACAAATAAATAGGCATCATTGTTCGCGATAATATGGACATGACTATAAAGTTGAATGAATGGTTAAATAACCAATCGCTTTTTGAAAACTAAATACATATTTGATACCGGTAACTAAAACCTGAGTAGAGACAGATATCTGTGTTTACATTTGTATTATTCACAGCACAGTTTTCATTTTACAGGCAAAAAACAGATAACATAAAAAGCAGATAAATCTATCATTAGAACCAACTGTTCCTGTAGTAACCGATTTTTTCACGTGAATCACCAACTCAACTTACTTGCACATAGAGTGAGTCATCTCTTCACATTGTTATTCTAATTGTAGTCATGGAACTAATAGACACTGACAGCCTGGCACTGACAGGCTTGCAACAGTGACCGACAAGGTCATGGTCGCTCCTGCCTACCTAAAGCTTGCAATGACCTCTGCTTTCTTTAATCAGCACGCATTGTCTCTCATACCAGCCCCAATGAGATTGACATCTCGTTAACTTGATTTGTGGTTACCAATTATAAGTGGATTGAATGTTGCGACATCCGTGAAATTGCTTGGGTGTTTACGAACTGGTGATTGCTTCGCATTGTCTGGTATGTGGTTGCATTATTGCCTGTGGCTGATACCGTCTCAGCTATTCTTATAATTCCGTTGAAACAGTTTTTCATGGAACCTTCTTATCTAATGTTTATCAGTTGGATATAACTGTCGTTCTACTAGGCATACATTGATTTTCCCGAGACGCTGGAACCAGGCCTACTACCGCGAAAATCGAAATTCGGAAATAGGGCTGCTGTTAATAATTCTCGACTTGAAGAATTTCATTGAGATTATTATTTGTGAAAATTTTGTCGAAAAGACCTATTGATAGATTTCACTTTAGATAGATGGACTTTTGCAAATTAAGCCTAAGTGAGCTTAAGAAAAATTACCGACCGGGTGCAACAATGTCGTACCCACACGACAATAGTAGGCATATAGATACTTACAAAACATGCTACAAAAACGAACCAGTGTCCATTAAGATTGCCGTCTGACCATCATCAAAATTTCATAAGTGTTGCACCATCACATTAAGTTGGGTTTGGGTAGACATCAGGAAATTCAATTAAGCAATTAAACCTACACATTAGACATGTTCCATGAGCATGGCTCGTGTGACTTGTGTGAAACGTGATCTGGATCTATTAGTGATGCGCAGTTGGCAATATTTACCTACATTTAGACCAAAAATCCTTTCCCAATAACTATATGAATAAAACCTCTCCAATACATTATATGTTTGATTTTATACGAGTAGCTACACATTACGATACTCTTAACATTTGGCGCTTCTCTTCTCTAGTCGATTTGTTTGTATATCAGATAAAAACAATTTCAAAAGCAGACTGTCGGTATAGCTACTCCTAGGGAATATCGCCGGTAATATGACCACTACTGGCAATGTAATGTTCCCACACATCACTATATCCTATCACGACGATCTTGAAGTCGCGGTCGGTCAGCCTTTGAGATCACCGGACGCTGCGCTGGCGCATCGATGGAGTGAAAGTAACGATTACAGCAATCGAGTTATTAGGTAGCCTGATGTAATGATCGATTAGATTTTTTGTATCAGGCTTTGTTGTGTGTTAATTTAATACCGTAAATAATGGTGGGCGCGACGATTATAACAGATTTTTTTTCTTACGCTGTAATTATTGGGCCGGTAATCGAGGTAAACCTGTTTACATTACATTAAGTGAGAAATCTATATCTTGGCAAAAACGTTTGATTCCAACGTGAACATGATACGTAATTTCAACACCGAGTTTTGTTGGTAGGTAAATAATCATCATCGTCATCATCAGCCCATAGTCGTCCACTGCTGGACATAGGCCTTCCTCAGTTCGCGCCACCATACTCGGTCCTCAGTATTTTCGGGCCGCCCTCCCGCCAGATGGACCGACGATCTAAAGAAAGCGGCGGGAAGTGGTTGGATGCGGAGAGGTAAATAATAAAAAAATATATTTATATTAAGTATGCTGAATTTTTTTAACGGTTCTATATAAAGACGATCCCTGCGTTTGGAGATTTTTTCAGACTAAATTCATGCATTCAGTAGTTGTGTATAATTTATGTCATTAACAAAAACAGGAACAGTATTATATTAAACATAGCTGTTAAAAATAAAGCTATATAAATCATGTCCCATCCTCCAGATATAAATTAGTATAAACCATTATCATCCAGTATGAATAAAAATTTCTTATGAACGTAAAATCAGATAAATTATCATCATGCCGACAAATTCGAACATCGCAAGTAACAAATTATGAGTTGTAAATTCAAGTCAAGTATCAGAACAACAACATACAACATTCGATACATTTGTGTACGTGAACAAGGATATTGCAGCTGATGTATGTATACAGAATGGCAACTACTTTTTAGCAACGGGATTTTCCAAAAGATTGATTCAAACTCGAAGTCAACGGTACCAAAAGTTCGCCAAATATAACGGTGTTGCAAGCAAAAACAAATATTTAAAGAATATAGGCTAAATAGCAATGAATAATGCAGGCTTGATACGTAAGAAATAAAAAACGTTCGTAACCGGTCAGTATTTCTGGGATAATAATTTAAGACTCATTGAAATTCAGAACAGAATTGCGGCAGACACGTATGAATGCTGCTTCGACGTTGGACAAGATTTCCATCATTCAAGGGAATTTTAAAGCGTTAAATAATGATTTGTGAAATCATCTTAAGATTTCCTATCCATACGAGTGACACAAGACCGGTCATTGTGGCAATCTTTGGGGAAGGCCTATGTTCAGCAGTGGACGTCTTTCGGCTGATATGATGATGATGATAGGACTATACAAATATAAAAGAGCCTAAAAATGCATGAAAACTGTAATGAATTTTCCTGGCAGACCGTTTGTAAATTGCCCCCAGTGTCAGGTATACCTACAAGAGGTAACCTGGATGGATCGGCAGAATCTGATGTCATTGAGATAGAACTTACGATTGTTCACGCTATGGACGCCGCTAACAATGGTGATGGAGGCATTGTGCTGTCCGATTGAAGAATACCAGAGGAAGCTAAGGCCATGCATCTAAACCTTGGACGGGTGAATAGCGACGAATGGACGCACCGTGTCCTGATCGATGCTTTTAACACACAATAGCAACTCAAATCGGCTGTCGGAAGAATTAATTGCTCTAAAACAAGCTAGGGTAAAATTGGAAGCGGATACAGACTTATTTCCTTTCGCAGACAATGGGTAGTTATCACGATGATGTTGTATAACAAGAGCAGTATTCTCTTAACACTGGGTAAAACTTTGATCCGCAATTTAACGCTTCAATTGTGACTAGGCATTAGATAATCTAGCTTTTGTTTTTCAAAGAAACTTCATTTAGCTAATTGACCAATAAAATGACACTTGATAATTAATAAATTATCAATTATCATGCTCATACATATAATCAACCTATTTTGTACAAAATAATTATTATTATCATTAGTTTTTATTGTAGGTGTGATGAAAAATTAAACCAGCTTCTTTATTGATTATGCAGTTTTAAAGCAATTGAGTTTGTTATGAATTCATCTAATAGCATTAATTATTAGTTAAACTATAACATAATTGCAATGTAGTGCTTAAAATGTTACCAAGTTTTTCATACTTGATCTTTAAATCTAGATCTCTTTGTTATACGAAATAGCTTAGAGCTGTCTGGTATTTTGCGACAAGATTAATGTACTGCGATATTTAAATGTTAAAAAATAGACCATACTTTTGACATATAATCTAAAAACAATTCAAGGCAAGACGTCTGATATGATATTCTTATTACGACCTTCGCACGCCTACTTTCAAGTATCTAGAACAATAATTCTCAGAGTCATAAAAACATTGTAGGAAACATTCCATGCCTACGCAACAAAAACAATTTATAAATAAACAAAAAAGCCGGACCTAAAAAAATCAATCAACCTTTTTTCTAGAAGATTACTTTTAACTATAAAGAGATTAAAGAGTATGCAATTATAGCTCAAATCAATCAATTACAAATGAAAATGTAGTCAAGCTATCAACTTTTCATCAAAGTGTTTTGAAAAATAATGTTGTAGAAAGAGAATTTACAAATAAAGTACTCTAACAATTCGAGATGAATGATCATACTGATCCTCAAGTTAAAGGTCGCAACTTGCATCAAATGGAGTTCTGATTATGAATAATGATGTGCGCTGCAATCATTTCTTGCACTTGCATTCCCAACAAACTCGCTATGTCAAGTTCTTTGTTTTGTAAATATCTTGTTAGCCGATGCACTTGAAAATTACGATTACTTGTAAAATGCCCCAGACAGAGAATATTGAAAATATTATTTGCTTTTAGAGGAAATTGCATGCGAATTATTTCAGCTTTGCAATCATCCATCATTTCAAGAGGTAATTTTACTGTAGTTCAGTTATATGGTTTTATTGTAGCACATTCAGCGACGATTACCTATACATCAATTCAGCATCGTACAGATACAGACATCGTATTTATCGTGTAATCCTTGGCATTTTTAATATAAACCCCAATTACGAAATAGTATCTATACTATTCGTAGATTTTTTTATTGTATATGTATATTACACATCAACAAGAATTTATTCATAAATGTATCAAAAAATTAAAAACCATGTAAAAAAAGTATTATTAATCTTGATGTTGCCGGGTGCTCTCGGTAACTTTTTATTGTATATTGCCAAGTTAAACTGTTAATATCAAGTTTTAGGTAATTTATGACTCTTTTTAGCAATAACCGATTTTTTAATTAAATAATGATAAGATTGATAAGTTAAACAGAAATAAATCGAAATCGAAAAATTAACAAAAATGGAAAAATCTGGAAAAATTATAAAAATAAATGCCAAGTCTGTACCTACATTGATAAATCTCATGAAAAGCAACTAGTCCTTTTCATGCTCTCGTTTATTCACCCCTAGCCCAAGGTCATCTCCATAAAAGGCCCGTCAATAAGACCTCTCTTATACAACCGCCAAGTTCAATGGCGTCGGATGTCGCGGACGAAGGTGAAAGTTCTCGGCCTGCCTTACGTCACCACCGCGACACACGGATGGTTCGATACGACCACACGGTAGCACAGATGTGGTAATTATTAACGCGATGCTCGCAGCTGGCATTGAATTGATAACCTTGAAATCCTTTTTGTCAATTGGTTTAGATTGTATTTACTAAAATAGTGACAAAAAAATTGCTGAATTGATAAACTGCCCGCTGTACACAGACAAAACAGTCACTCGGTAAAGACACTAAGTGACCAAGGAAAAACACAAGGTAATTTATTAGAGGTAAATGATTCATACGTAACGTAATGTATTATTCCGAAAAGTCGTTATGTATAAATTATTTTGCGGAAAATCGATAATTATTTTCTCCACATAATTTGGGCCTTTCCTTCCAAAATCACACTTCTAAGATCAACGACGAAAATGGTGCTTGTTACAAACTGGTTCAAAGTCGATTTAGATCCGGCTTTGACCGATGCATGACAAATTTTCTTCAATGTCTCTATGTTGACAGACGAAGTGCGTGCATGACATCTTGCAATAAGGAACCAGTATAATTAAATATTCCCTGTATAAAAAAATATCAAGAATATTATAATTTATAGAGATATGTCTATCTGTGCTGTATATAATGAAGTCACAAGCATTGAAAATTGGTCATTTGTATCATATTTCCCTTATAATGTGGCTCGTTTTCTTTCCTCTTGTATAAATGAATACGTACATAATTTGTAATTTTTACGCCTAAAGATAAAATTAAAATTTATTGAAATAAACATGTTTATTTCAATAAATTGCACATTTTGAATTTGACATTGAACTTCGTTTTTATGTAACTTGTGCATATCATTGGCATGTTTACCAACCTACATATTTTAATGTAAAACATCCAACATAATTTACTGATTGACGTAGCATTTCCATGCAATATATTTACGCAATACGTCAGTTCATTTAGTATAACATGTAGTCTTATACTTTTAAAACGAGATAAATCGGTCAAAGCCCGACGCATACGTGGATTTTAAAATAGAATACTAATTATGATATTGCTTTTTTCAGTGGCAAAATAGTGACGTGTTAATTAGAATTAAATCCTAAATGTATGATGTATGACAAAATAACAAAACTATCTCTTATTCTGAATTTGATATCCACACAAAACTCGTTCCATCTACATTATCGAAGCCAGTAGAAATCATACCCTCTCCTAAAAAGTACGCTACGACTGCCCATGAATAGATTAGCCGCACGACCCGTCCGAGAGCACTCGCCCGCTCGGGCTTTCGCGGAACCACTCGTTTAGTGATGTGACACATTTGGAAGCATTTTACGTCAAGGGAAGTTTAAATTTGCAAAAAGTCTGTAACGGACAAAAATGAGATATTTGCCATGTAAATTAAAATTATTGAGCACCCGATATTCATACCAGTAAGTCAATACTAATACTAAAAATGTAAATTACCATGTTAGCTTAAAACCTCATAAAAGTAAGGCTACCTGTAACACCTTGGCTTTTGATATATTTCCATTTATTTTATTAAATTGTTCTTTTCTGCATAACATCAAAACAAATTCCATTTCAGTAACGCTATCCCGTGTACACCGAACACGATTGGAGAAAGAAGCGGTCGGGTGGCTTGTTTGTATACGATTTTCTACGGCGTTTGCGGCGGTCGTGAACTTGTTTCAGAGTGTTACAGCATCGTTAGAAACCTTACGCTTCATTACACACAGAAGATGAATCTTGTTTATTTAAGAGATATAAGTAATGTAATTTTAAACTTTAGAAAGATGCGATCCGACTCTCTTGTCTGACAGGTTTATTTATGTCGTTAATACTGCTCTTTTGATATTTTTTTGCAGGTTTCACTTGGACATGGTCATGTCAACATTTCGCAATGACAATAAAATTAAAAAATCTGCGAATGACTCTCAGTGATCATGAAGTTATATTCAATTATTTGAATATTCCTTATTATTGATGATGATGTAAATAAATAAAAATATATCTGTTAATAAAATAATTGTACTACTTCTGCAATTGCTAATTTAGTTACATGTCATAATTTGATCATATTCTTATTGAATATTTAATATTTGTTTATATATTTAACTGTACAAAATGAACGTATGTTATTGCTATCGATATGTAACTGTATTTTATCCTGATTTATTGTTATAAATATGGTAAGATAAAATCATGAACATTTATTAAGTGAATAAATGTAAGACGCCATTGCAATTTATGCATGATGTTTTTCGATAGCACACTAAAAGGTATAACCTTGTTTATGTATGTACATTGTTATGTAAATTTTCATTTAAGAAATATGTGCTTATATTATGTTTTTATTATTATATAAGAATCTGTGTGTTTAATTGATATCTTAGTTTAATCCAGTTATCGTTGTACTACTTGTACTCCTAGACCAGAGTATCAATTATTTAATTAGACGTATAAATCAACGTCAATGGAAACGAATGATTTATCCAATTGCCCCAGCGTAAATAAGTTTCTTATACCTTGATACTTGTAATGCTAGTATAAAAAATATATCAATGTATTACAAGGTTAGTGTCGTTAGCAAAATGGGTATCCAGTTATATTATTTAAATCGAGGTGACATTTGATGTAAAGTTCGGCCGAAGGAATGTGTGCACAAAAACCATTAACAAAAAATGTTCATGAATTTGTAGGCTATTAATTATCATTGTAAGTACAGTCGACATCAAAAGAATTTAGGTATCCACTTTTTCACCTTCTGGCAACCGAGCAAGATGATAAAGTGATTACTTAAAAATGTGCTAGAAAGCGCCTCAAATATTTTAAGGTGGCTATAAAATCAAAAAATATGTCAGTCCATTTATGTTCATATAAAATGTACAGAGAGGGTTGTGGCAGTTAGACATTGTCGAATGAAGAATTTTACAGAATAACCGTTTAAAACAGGCGTCAAATTCCTCTAAACGCGTTATAATTTGTTTTTTATAGTTAGGCATGTCGCATTATGTCCTTGTGTAAATAAATTATTTAAATTTTATGTTAGAATCAATGAGCATCAAATTCTGGTAGTCTGAATTTGGTGATAATGTGTCGTTATTAATTTTCTGATAGAGTAGGTGGTCATAAATAATCTGTCTAATTTTATTGATTTGTAGTTTCATATTCGTATTTTTTTTCTAAGATAACTGTATCGAGTGAGTACCTTTTATATTAATTTTGTTATTTTAATAAAATCAAAATCTCCAATAATATACGATGGCAATAATATTGATCAATATGACTTGTCTCCAACAAATGCTCGATATATTCAAATTAAATAGACTATCAACCTATTTTTATGAGCAGGAATGTGTTAATGTCATTCAAATGACTCGTGTCGGAATGCAGTTTGGTTGCTTCTTCCGGGTTTTCATTTTTTTGCTATAAATATTGTACTCTAATAATGATAAATATAATTATGAAGTTTATATTGATGAAGACAGATATCTAAATTTAACCGCGCACAAATAACAAACAAGAAACGTTTGATTGCAAGTAAAAATACTCTTTACAGAACTTAAAAGTTTTATAACAATTAATATAATTTTGCTCTTTTATCGACAATCTGGAAGTGCTTACGATATTAAGACTCATTTTAAGAAAATGAACTGAGAAATGCATACATTTTTCTGTCAGTTGTGGGTATTGCGATTTTAAGGAAAATAGTGCAGTGAATATCAATGACTTGGAAAAATAATGAATGAAAATATAAGCATGGTGATATCTGAATATTATAAAATTCCATTTAAAATGAATCACACTTCTCTGAACACCCGTTCGAGCCGTTTTCTGTTTATGCACACATATTTTTACGGATGTCTCTGTTACATCAGACGTGAAATAAATTTGTGAATTACAACACCCATGCGTTACCCACCATGTGATTCATCCTTAAGTATTCGTCGTAAACTTCAATGACGAGTGATATGCAAGCGTGGTAGTTCACGCGTGCGTTTTTATAATTTACGCAATTATCAGCAGAAAACGAGGGATGACTTCACATACTAAGACAGAGCAGTAACCTAAAATCTATCATGCTCGATTACGTTTCTGTGAAAAAAAAACGGATATAAGTTGGCACCCCGTTAGTAGGTATGCGGTGTAATAGATGCCAGGTGCAAAGTTAGCGTGGATGATATACCTCTATGGAATATACGAGTGGCCATCTTACCAAAGCTTTAATTAATGCTTGTATTCGAATTTGGCGTCGGATAAAGAGTTGAGTAATGTAAAGAGGATTACTAAATATGACAAACGTGAGTTTTTTCAGTCGGAAAACTTAGGAATAGAGTCTGAAATATCTATTACTTCATGCAACATTTTACAAAGTCAAAGAAATTGATTTATGTACCTTTCATACCCTGTAAGAGTGAAAACAAATATGAAAGTCACAAGAAATTTCACTGTTAACACTATGAGCTATAAAATGGTGCATACATTATAAATACTCCTTTACCGTAGTTTATGCACTACGAGTACACGTAAATTCACCACAGGTGGCACGAATGGATCGATAAAGTGACAGAAAGTATCTATGTGTGGATGTCAAAATTTCAGAAAATACAGGTTGGTATATAGCAAAGCCGGATACACACAATGATAGTCATTAAATTCATCAATTACATTCGTACCAGCTTTGGTGAATCGACCTGCAGATACCTACTCGTAATGCAGCGACCAAAAACATAAATATAAGATCAGTACTTTGATAATTGCCAATTTGTAAATGGATGCATGTCAACGTCATATACATATATTGAGTAGGTGCCATACTAAACTCAAGTAGAAAAACTTGTGACATAGTATCAAAAGGTAGAAAACGACAGCTCTTTTAAGTGTAAATTATCCGGTCTATAGCATACAAAGCCTTAAGGATAAAAGGTAGGTACTTATTAAATAAGCAACAATGTACATGGTATAATTAAATCCCTAGCAAGCCGCACGTACTCCAGTTGACCACTGATATTATTTTACTCGTAAATATACGCGGAAATAAGCCGCGGCCTTGCGAGCGAAGGTCGGTTCTGCACTCCTTTCACCAACCAGCAGTATGCAGATCACTGGTGCAGATTATGGAGGCTGGTTTTGGCATCACTATAAATATATCTAGCCGTACCATGAATGGGTGTCCAATGGATGCGGACAGCTCACGACCGATCTTTGTGGAACTCTCTGGCAGTGGACGTCAATTGGCTGATGATGATGATGATGTACCATGAACTCACGCCGCGTTTTTAACGCGGACTTACCTACTTTCTATCCGCCTCGCCCATACGTCATACTCGCGTATTATGATTAATTCAGGAAAATCTGATGTTAAAAAGAATTCTACCTATCCTGTATATATTTGAAAACTTTCTTTGCCCGTTGCAAAACTTGACCCGTATTATTTGACCACGAGTGTAAAATGTTGTTCACTAAATAAGGGTGCATCCAGACCAAACAAACATTCGCTATTCTAACGCCCCAGTCTACGAAATTCGATCGTTACACAAAACGTGATTGGTTGATTTCGTAGAGCGGGGGATAGAACAGCGAATGCTCTTTTGGTCTGAATGCACCGTAAAGACAACCGATAGCTACTCGTACATTTTGAGAAAATTAACGTAAATATTTTCTAGAAAGACTCAAGGATCTTGTCTCTGCCTCCTATAATTAAGATTCCAATTGAGAGAAATACATGAATGCTTGCAATGCCGTTGTAACTTAAGAACTGACTTTTCCTATTTACAATTACAAACTTGTGTGTGTATTCCTATTAGTGCATATACGTATAAACATCAATAAGATAAATTGTACACAGTAAGTGTAAGTTACACAACCTTTTGCCTGTACTATAGTGGAATTTGTTATTTTATTATTTATCAATATACCAGGATGCTTAGCCAAGTTGCCAATCGCTAACGCTTAGTAGCGTATCGTAGTTTTCCTTCTTTGTACCTCTTTTATATTAGTGCGACAAAGACAATTAGCTGCCTTTCGTTTACGATTGACGATTAAGCGCTAGCGATGGGCAACTTGTCTAAGCACCCGGATACCTTGATGCAAAAGAGAAAATCAACATTAAAAAAACTATTAATTAGAATACATTTTAACAATTCGTTTTAATTTACTTCCTTAAACAATTCCATTGGATGCTACAATTTCCTCTACTTCCGTCCCAATCCTATAAGTCAAGGCACTAAGACCCACATTCTTATATCACTCGATATTTTCCACACCACCTTCCGCGTGGCCTATCCGCAACAAAAAAGCTTAAGTGTTTATACAACTAAAGGTTCTTATATCGTTTTTAGTGAGCCTTAAGGCGTGGTCGAAGGACAACCACTCCGTTCACTCACGGCTGGCAGACTGGATTAGTTCTAGATAAACGTGTCACGCCTGGGAAATTGAACGCAGCAACTGTGATTATAATCCAGATTAAGAGGCGTTTAAATCGATTGTTGTAATGTTTCAGTGAGTCACGGGGTTGGGTTGGTATACAATATTTAAACAAATAGCACAAATAATCGACTAAATCCCACGGAAATGTCAATAAAGCTTGTGACGTATATACTTAGTCAAAGATATTACTACCTATAGTAGAAAGATAGGCAAATCGATGAGGTAGGGAAATACACAAGAAATAGCCCAGACTAAGAAGCAAATATTTGTGATAAAAGAGATGCGCACATACTAATCTCTAATTTAATCATTTTCTTTCGATATCATCCAGCGTAATTGTTCTACTTATTCTAGTGATCAAAATTACGAGAATATAATATACCTATTTAACTTCATATTCATGACATATAATCGAAATTAAACTTTCGTGAGACGCAATAACTATAAATATAATTAAACGGTTAAACTCACGCGCGACAAGTTTCGGAGAGCCTAGGTCTCCATTATCAAGCACTGATCCCGCGTTCACGCGTCGACTCGCGAGCGCAGCTTGTACTAGGCTCTCCGAAACATATAGTGACTAAATAAGTTTAATTATGGTTATACTTCATAACATAATATTTGCTCGATATAAAATACGCTGGAATATTATCGGTCTCATCCAGGCACTCATTATTGTTGTGAGCTAGTCTCAAGACTTCAAGGGCCACATTCACATACCAAACAGCGGCAAGGGTCATGAATGGCCCATTCGTGACCACTGTGTCGAAACCGAGTCCGCGACAATTACCTGAAACCAAACGAGACGATTAACATTTCGTTGAAGAATTACAATCGCTTACCAAATATGTGTGAATCCAAGAAATGAAGAACTACGAGTACATAAACGGTGACCAAAAAACAACAAAGTAAATTATTTCCTTTGCAAGGTTTTGATACATACTCAGAATATGAATTTTTTTGGTAGTTTGAGAAAGGTCGATAGTGACATTTTGAAATTATAAACCTGTAGTTTATAATTGATTTATAAAGTTCCCGCGTGGGAAATAAATTTTCATGCTCAAAATGCTCGAGTACCTATCCTGACACCTTTTATTACTTAAATATCTAAAATATTCCTTAGTGAAAAGTTCAGGCGTAAGTCTCCCAAATTGTGAAGCAGATATGGAAACTACGGAACCCTTCACTAAGTATAAGCTCAATATGCTCTTAGCCGGGTCATTCCAAAAAAATATTTCTGCGATGTAATTGCCGCGACGCATTTTTTTTCATTCAAATTTTAAAGAGAGGTCGTGATATTTAGTAACAGCCGCATATGAAGATTATAGATGAATATACGTAAATACATGTTTTCAGTAAATGGGTCACTTTTTTAAATATAGAATGCAGTCCATTTTACGCTGGTTCCACAAACCGACCCGCGCTCGCTCTACCAAAGATCTAATAGAACTATGTGTGCGCAGGCACATGACATTTGGCGAAGTGGAGCGCGCTCTGCATGCGTCGCGCGCGCCCTTGCGACAGCCACGTGTAGCTGAGGTACTATATAATGGGCTCGTTTCATATACCTATACCATTCAATATGGCCTCTATACTTACAGTTGTCGATTTCTAAGTAACTTTTCTCACTTCACTAGACCAGACTCACCATTTTTCCGATAGTCTTAACGTCATATAATGTTTATTTCTAAACTGGCAAATGTTTATTCTCAAAAATCGGCAACTATACTCAACCTCGTATCTGCAACTTTCCCTTGATAGAAAAAACAACCTTATTGAGACTTGAGAGTGATTCTAAAGGTGACATTTGAATGAATTGATTGCTGTAGATCGATAAGTGCAATATATTCTTTATCATAGCCCTTGCCTTTAATTAGGTCAATTAATGGGTATCTAATTGGCAAACATAAAAAATACCTAACATAGAAAACATATTATATTATTTAAAATGTCTATGTATAAGCTCATAATAAATTCGAACATTAAGGACAACCTGCAAATGTTTGTACGCAGGGAAAGTGGGATCTACAGACTTAATTGTCTCTCGATAGCGTTTGACTCTGGTTTGATTAATAAGTTCTTTCCCAGTTCCAAGGGACCGCACAGGCTTAGCACATGATTGATGCGAATATATGACGCTGCGACTATCCGTCTTTTACTAACTATGTTAATAAAAATGAGATGGATAGTCATACCCTACAGATATTATTTGAATAGTAATCTCGACTTGACACATTTATGTGTTAAGAATCGCACACAGTAGCAATCGTACCGGGCCGGGACTGAGCAAGCCGACGCTTAACGCTTACTTAATTACTAGCTAGGCTATGGAGGCAGTGGTTCATAATCTTACAGAAGGTTACACTATCCTTAAATAATTTCGTGACTTATAAGAACATTAAGTTATTTACTTGGAAATGTCAGAAAAATGTCACGCTTAAAAGCCAGCCAAAACATTACTGATCTGCCCATACCAATTTAAAAATACATGAAGTCAGTATGGCTGACGAAATGACGAAATATAATGATAATCTTTCTAAACAATGGAGAAAATGAAACGTCAACGTTAATACGTCACATAAACTCCCGCGCATGTGCAAATACGGTTTTATTCTGTTGCACAATCAAGCGAAATCGAACCTTGGGATTAGGTAAATTAGAAACGTTTTAAGTTGCCTTGGTGCTTGGGAAATACGCGGTAATTCACTTTAAATACTGTTTCGGTGAGTGGAATAACTAATTGATCTTTCTTGGAAGATGTAGTTTCCAATCTAAAAAGCTAGGTAATGTAAATATTGATTGATCATCGTTCCAGCCTTTTTATTTTTGGATATGACATAATACTAATAGTTTAACACTTAATCATTTATTAACAAAAATATAGAAACATAAAGGATAATTTAAACATAAATAAATAAATATGTGCGTGATAACATATTTATTTATTTATGTTTAAATTATCCTTTATGTTTCTAGTTTAATATTCGATTTAGCAAACGTTATAAGCAGGGATCGGACAAATGTGCGTCATTATTCGCAATAATATGGACATGACTCCAAAGTTGATTAAATTAATAATGAAACGAATAATTTCTTGAAATTTGATTTCGAAGCTTTAAGTTTACTAATTACAAAGGTTTTCATAGTTACCGGTGTCAAATATGTAATTTTCTGAAAATGATTAAATGATTTATTATTCAATCAACTTAGGAGTCATGTCCATATTATTGCGAACAATGACGCACATTTGTCCGATCTCTGGTTATAAGCAAATACCAGTGGCCCGAAAAGGGGTTTTATTATTTTTTACGGAAACAACCTAGGCTGGACTTAATGAAATTATTTGAAACAAAATATGATAATACGACTTATCACTGGCCTCTATTGTCATGGCGTTAGTGTTGTTCAGATATTTTGAGCACCGTGGTCGCTCCCGTAAATCAGATGGCAACTGCGGCCCTACCGCAAAAATCGAAATTCGTAAATTTCGAGGATTTGTCTCTCTCACTCTAATGACGCCTTCGTTTGAGTGACAGAGAAACATCCTCGAAATTTACGAATTTCGATTTTCGCGGTAGTAGGCCTGTTCTTATGTTTACCTAAACCTAAAACCACAGAACAAAAATAACTGTTTTTTCTGTTTTGTGCCTAAAACCACTAAAAACGCACACAACAATAGGTACCAGGGTGCTCAGCCAAGTTGCCAATCGCTAACGCTTAATCGTCAATCGCAAACGAAAGACAGCTAGCTGTCTTTGTCGCACTAATATGAAAGAGTGACAGAGAGGGAAAACTATGATACGCTACTAAGCGTTAGCGATTGGCAACTTGGCTAAGCATCCAGGTTAGATTATGTAGAGATTATTGATTGGCTAATAATTAATTTATACTTCATATTCATATTGATATTCTTTATTATACATGTACTACTTATATGTGAATTGTCTAATTAGATAAGTAGTATATTTTGTAGAAATTCTGGTGTAGCATAGTTAGCATACAATTTAGTAAACTATCGATCTGTCTATTCACTTCGAAATTCGATATAACTGAATACCAAAATCAATGTAGCGCATGACATAATTATAAGACAAAAACTGACATCGAAAAGCCTAGCAACTAACAAAAAGTCATCTATCGTGACAATCTCCGCAGCGGGCGGGCAAAACAAATAGAACATTTTTAATCAATTTCGATATGCCTCAAGTCGAGTAATATAGACAACTCAATTTCGACACTATCTAATAACATATAAAGTTCTTATTTAATTTAATTTATGCTACACTTGATGTTTGTTTGTTTTCAGTATAATAGAACCTAAATAAGCTTGCATAACTCAGTGGTAATAGAAGTTCTAGTTAGCGAACCGGTCGCTGTGACCTTGCGCGGGCGGTGGAACTGTCATCCGCATTGAGGTGATAGTCAAGATTCGAGAAATTGATAGACAAACGGCAAGGTTAACACTTCCGGACTACTTCCGACGGAACTTGATCTCGATATTGCCTTTGTTGTGGGGTACTTACATACCTACTGATCTCACTGAGATCATAAGAAACTGTTACATAGGAAATAGGTATGTCTTATTCTAAAGTAGGTATAATGTTAGAGTAGAATGCTCGACTACACCTTTACCTATTAGTTACTAAATTAATTACACTTTCTTTGAAAGAGATTAACCTATCAGCAGAAGTAGCATTTGCTACGGGCCCCGCGCACTAGGGGGGCCTGCGTTTCGATATGTATACACGATATTGTAGTAATAGGGTTATGTTTCTGTGTAGTCATTTATTGCATTTTGTGCGCATCTATATCTTCAACCTTGACTCACTCGTACTCGTAATTATGAGAATCATATTAAACCAGGGGACCCGCTATGAAATGTGCTTCGGGCCCCGCGCCTGTTTAATCCGGCTCTACCTATGGCTGTTTCAATCCTAATTTGCTATGATGCCTTAAATTATATTCGCGAAGGAGTACCGTAACAGGTGGAATCAACAAAGACGCCCATACAAGGTTATTGCTTCCGGATTCCGTATTTGTATGATCTCGTTCTGATGGCTGCACACTAAAACTTCGCATAACCTCGACACGACATAGCTCTTGTATAGTTACATCTAATAATATAAATACATACAGTTCAGGACATACATATCTACAATGCACAAGGATTAAAATCTTTAACATGTTTTTGGAACTGACCATTCCTACTTTCTTACCCCCTTATTCATAAACGTTTGATAACTTAAGAAGCCGCTAATAATTGTTTGTCCCTTTCGGTCTTAACAATGTGTCCATAAGAGCAAAAGCGACAAACAATTATTAGCGGCTTCTTAAGTTAACCGATGTTTATGAATAAGGGGGTTAGATGATACATACCTGGATAACCACTCGGATATAGACAGAGTGCAGAATTACAGAAAACGTATAGATACTAATCCGACTAAACCGTGGATAAATGCTAATGCTAAAGAAATAATTCTACTTTCCTGCAACCATACCTATAATATTATTATATATATTCGTTCGTTATACAAAACGTGATTCGTCGAAATTCGTTGATTTCGTTCAGGGGGATATAGCATGAGCGAATGCTCGTTTGGTCTAAATGCACCTTTAGACGAATGATAACTAGTTTATTTTACGAGTTCTAATTCATAATAATAAACCGCCCGCCACCTGTCAAAAAGCAAAAATAGATCCGGCAATCACGAGCCTAATTTCCATTACACTGTCAACAAGTGAAGCCCTGTTGACATTACAACAATTACCTTACCTAATCTTGAAATCTGGTTGACATTATTTGTAATCGAAGACAAAGTGCCTTTGGTTTTCACGCACAACGAAATGCCAGCGTTCGCGGTAGGTAAGTACGAGGATTTGTTTTCGATTCAGTCATCATCATCATCACCATCAGCCTATGTTAGTCCACTGCTGGGCATGCCTCTCCTATTAACTATGCGTATAGACGCGTTAGGAGGTAAATGCCCATAATCGCCACGCTGGGCAAGCGGATTGGCGATCGCAGTAATGTGTCCACTATAATGACGCTGCTGCCCATCATCAATCTTTAATCAAATATCGTCAGTGACACTTAGTCGTAGTCGACTCTTACGACACCCGCATCTCTTACGATTCAGTAATAGGTATTAAATCATTTACTGTAGGTACCTACTCACGAATCTCCCGATGCATTTGTTCGTCTAGTTATACATGAAATATTTGTTTTTCTTATAAATATTATCAATATTTCATACAACAACCAGTATGGGAACTATAGTAAAAGTAGCATTGAATCATAATAATATTTTGATCGTATAATAAAATTGCATTCATAATAGAAGGTTGTCTAAATCATATTCTCCCCTCCTGCAGCAGTTATGCTGCTTTCTCTGGTGATATACTTTACTATAACTGTCATATTTTATTTACCCATGAGAATATACGTGTAATAAAATAGTTTTTTTTCATTAAATATTTACAATTGCATTTCTTGTATTTTTATTTGGTTACTAAATAAAATATTATCATATAAAATTAAACGACATTAGCATTGAGCATCAAACGGTACTGTTTTTTTATAAATATATCTATCATTATTTTTGTACAAACCTCGAAAAATGGTCTGTCAAGACGAAAACATATATATTATAAAATATTTATTTGTTTAACGGAAACTGAATCTCTTTCATCTTTAGCGAAAATAATTCTTGAATTTACACATACCTACACACAAAAACCTGCAGGGGTACTACCTTTTAAGGTACATTCGGCTGAGAACTAAAACTCACTATAAAATTGTCACTACTCTTAGCAACCTCCTGTCAATATTGAATCTTAATTGAGATACGAGCTTTATTTGAAGTAGGTATTTGTTACTTAGTGAGTTTTGCTTGTCAAGCGACAATATGTAAATCTTTTACGTTTAGATTCATTCCAAAACTATACATCATCACTTTCACGAGTTATTACAAAATAGAATATCCGTAGCATTACAGCAATCCCTTTTCTAAACAAGAAACCTAGTTTACGTAAGTTTAGTCAGACCCATATCTAATCGATATCACTTTCTACCGGTTGTCTAATAGCATAAGGAACTGTTTCTAGCATAAAATGTACGCCAGTCTGTAATTAATGACAAATGTTATGCATAAGCATGGCATGTAACAATTACCTACTTTCGATAAGAAGTGACATGAGTGATCTCGCAATCACATTGTTATGCTAATGCGATCCGGATGAACTTTTTTCTACACCTGTGCCTTCCGCGGGTTGTGTAGTGTACTTGTTGCTATTCCCTTTAGCATAATAAGCGGTAAAATAGTTAACAAGATTTTTAGAAGCATATTGCCCTGGTAAACCGAAAAGCGCTATATTAAATGAAGTAAGAAAGATAGTCGATTTTTTGTAAATTACACTTTTGCCCCTAATAAACATTGTACTTCTGAGTTGTTTTAGGATTAGGTATGGATTTATGGGTAAGTTATCTAACGTATATAGATATATATTATATTAAAAAACTGTAGGCGCGAAGAGATGGCATTCGATAGAAAATTTGACTATGTCTCCTTTTTTTACTGACTACGATTGTTAGACAGAGTAAAGCACTATTTCTATATCATTGAATACAGAATCGTTACAGGTACCCATTGTATGGTGTAAAAAACTAAAAGTGTGTATCCCAGTCATAGCGCTTTTGGCTTACCAGGGAAGTAATGATCCCCCACATATATTATGTTTATCTCTTCTTCAAATATCTCTGTTATTGGTTCTTTTCTTAGATTTCCTATGGCAACACATTTCGTCCACGGTTCTGCATTTGTACCTCTAAAAAGATAGGCATAAGCTTAAAAAAACCTTTCCAAAAAAGAAGATTTATTTTACGCCACACCATTGTGTTATGAAATATCAGAATACATTATGTGCAGGTTAATAAGTTTCAAAGGTTCAAATTAGAGTGACATGTTAAATAAAGCGTAAGCAGATTAACAGTATTTTTCCTACTTTGTTATTCATACACATTACAGCCTTGCAGCTCAAGTTGCAACATGGGCATGTTTAGATGAAAACTGGCCGTGCCGTGAGTTCTTAATGTGCTTGCCAAACACGCACGTAAACCTGTTTTGGTTAAAATTGTGTTCATAATGTATAGTTTCAGAAGAAGTGGCCCTTTGAGTCCTCATTGCCAACATCGGGTTTCGGTTCTCGGGTTAATCTAGTGAACAGATTTTTCAGAGAGCACATAAACAGTTAGTTGTGAAGTTGTTTAAAATAAAGCATTTTCAATAACAAAAAGGTGACTTAAATACCCCCTAGTTACAGAATTATCTATTGGTTTTAGAGACTTGTTCTCGGGTTGATTTTAAATAGCAAGGAAGAAATCAAGCGGTGTCATCTTTGGATGCTTATCTAGTGAACAGATTTTTCAGAGAGCACATTTCTGCTTTAAACAGCTAGTGAAGTTGTTTAAAATAAAGCATTTTCAATAACAAAAAGGCGACTTAAATATTGCCCCCGGGTCCCCTAGTTACAGTATTATCTATTGGTTTTAGAGAAGTGGGTATGACGGTTAGAATCTCGTTTAGGTAGGTTACGAAAAGTAAGGATAAAAAAGGGTATAGCTACGAAGTTTCAATCACACAAATATTTGCGGCAGCTGTAAATAAACGAACCGTGCTAATATTCGAACAGCGCAAACCATGCGCAACATTATTCCTTGCCGTACATTAATCTAAGAATTTAACTAGTTTTTCTCAACAATTAATTTGGAGCAAGGCCTGGTGTCGCAACTTGTGTGGTAAACTGTATCGTAACGTTAATTGTTTCTAAAGGTATGCGATTTGCTAAAACGGCTGTTATTTTAAATACTCGCGTGTTTTCATGTGTTTAAATTAAAAGTACAAAGTTGTGGTTGTGTGGTGTAAGACTACCTTACGCTTTGTATTTTAGCTTGTGTCTAATAAAATAATACATCTGTAATATTCTTAGTAATCAACAGGCTTAGCACAGGATCAGTGCGACAATATATCACCGCGAGATAGACTATCCATCCCTCTTTTATTCATATAGTTGGTAAAAGATGGAAAATCTATCTCGCGGCGACATACTGACATACCATTCATATGCTAAGCGTACAGATGTCTCTAATATCTGCGTGGTCCACGTGCTCAATAATATCTGATCATGTACCCTTGAGTCTTAGCAAAGTGAGTAGTGTACGAAAACATAGTGTAACTCCACCTACAATCCGTGAGCTCCATTAATAATATTCGATTGTTATTACCTACTGTTATGCCAGCAATCACGCGTGACGTAGGTCTAAGCATATCAACTACCTATTATTATTTTGAATATTACGTCTGGAATTTCATCACGGAATCACAGTAATTTAATGAACAGTTAAATTGTGTCACAAATAATGATGTTTTTCATCCTTAAAAACCTGTTGGCTTTTTAATCTAATTTGTAACGCAAATTATCACATCTGTTGATATAAAATTGAGTCTAGAAGATAAATTTAAAATTATTATCTCATCTAGCTCATTTCCTTACAAATCGTGTATAACAGAGCATTCGCTTGTATCCATTAGTAGTAGAAAATCGAAAACACCCATAAACAGTAAACTTATTTAGTATTAGGTACAGTTAACCCATAAGTCTGTCTAGCTCTTTTGGACCTTATCATACCAATGATAAAGTTCGTAGACGACTAATCTTGTTTGCCGACTGTTCTAAGGTAAGTTCGCTTTGGCGGTCCTTATCTAACATTCATGACGCAAGTCAAATTAGTCTAATTATGCCCCCAATGGCTTCTGCAAGAGTAAATTGTGAACGAGACGCGTCTGGGAATGGTCGGTTAATTTGATTTTACTCCCGGTATTCAGAAAGCAAAAGATCATAGAGCTGTATGCTTAGCCAAGTTGCCACCTGGATACATCGCTAGCGCTTAGTAGCGTACCGTAGTTTTCCCTCTCTGTCACTCTTTCATATTAGTGCGACAAAGACAGTTAGCTGCCTTTCGCTTACGATTGACGATGAAGCGCTAGCGATTGGCAACTTGTCTAAGCATCCTGCCATGTAACCTTAGTACGGAAACGTCAATAAGCGATGACGTCATTTATACATAGTGTTTTTTTATGTGTCCGTTAAATTGAAAAGGTTACTTGGGACATCGATAGAAGTTGGCTGGTAGAAGTTACCGGCTTTTGTTTAATTCGTAAAAAATATATATTAATTTTCATACATAATAATTGAAATGGCAAT